>JAIOJX010000002.1:145475330-145747830 GCA_022376925.1 Tragulus kanchil | reverse complement strand
GTGTGCACACACACACACATGCACACACACACGCAGTGCATATGAACACGTGGTTATAGGCCCGACCAGACAGTAACCTGCCACAGCTGTCAGTGTATCAATTAGTAAAACCCCTAATTAAGTATTTTCTTTCATGAGTAGAGCTCCTGTTGGCAGTGAGGTAATTTGTCAGGAAAGAGGCAGTTACTCATATGATGGAGATTCCTGATGTTTCTTTGTCCAGATACTACTTGATGACCTTTATCTAAATTTCCAGAATCTCCTTCATCATCTCTCTTCAGTTTTCCACAAGCCCTCCACCTCCCTCCCTCCATCCCCCATGTCTGGGCAGGTGAATTGATGCACCTGGTCTGCCTAACTGCTGTATTTGCCAGGCCCTAGTACCTAGTCTGCTTCATAACTTGTCTTTTGAGAAGATGATTCTTCAATTGTCTCCAGCAGTTTGGAAACTAAAAGGAGTGATTAAAAAAAAAATCCTTCCGTACAACCTTCTCCTTCTCTGTGTGCGAGTTTATGTAGAACCAGCCCTGGGACATAAGTTTTGGGAATGGTTGGGGTCATTCCGTGAATCATAGCCCTCTGGATTCTGGAAAAAAAAATAAAAATTGTTTATTGAGGATCTGCCATCTATAAGGCAATGTACTTAAGAATGGAGGAAATACTGAACCATGCCCCTGCTATATGTGCACCTAGTTAAGAAAGTACAGCATAAACATATAATGTTAAGTGATGCCATGGGGTAAAGAAGGGTTTCCCAGGTGGCTCAGTGGTAAAGAACCCGGCTGCCAATGCAGGTGACACATGTTCAGTCCCTAAACTGGGAAGATCGCCTGGAGGAGGGAATGGCATTCTACCCCAGTATTCTTGCCTGGGAAATCCCATGGACAGAGGAGCCTTGTGGTCTACCATCCTTGAGGTCCCAAAGAATTGGACATGACTCAGCAAGTGAACAACTACATTGGGGGTAAATCGTGGTGAGGAAGGGATTATAGGTCCGGATGGTATTAATGAGTCACTGAATAGTATAATGAGAGGCAAGAATGCCGAATAAGAGGAGACATGGGACTGGTATAGTTCACTCCTGAGCTGACTGGAGTGACTGATATTCCAGGCAGCCAGAATATCCTAACTGTAGTAGCCTAGGAGTACAGGTGCTTGTCCAACACAGCTAGGCTTCCCTAGTGTGCATCTTCTGGAGCCCTGGGTACAGTGGATGCAGCCTGGTAGACTAGTAGCATTGGCTTTGACGTCAGACACCTCTGGTTGGGAATATCCCCTGAACTGCCCTTCAGAAAGTTTCTGTACTCTTCAAGCCTGAATTTCCTTGATTATAAAATAGTGTATAATAATACTTGTGTCATGTGGTTTTCATGAGGCTGTTGTGACATGTCTGGCATTCAGAAGGTGCTACATAAATGATGTCAGTGCATCCTGACCTTCTTCAGGGTCGGAAAGATGCCCTGGAGAAGAGAATGGCAACCCACTCCAATATTCTTACTTGGGAAATCCCATGGACAGAGGAGCCTGTTGGACCAGGGGGTCACAAAAGAGTTG
This sequence comes from Tragulus kanchil, assembly GCA_022376925.1. Classification (NCBI taxonomy): domain Eukaryota; kingdom Metazoa; phylum Chordata; class Mammalia; order Artiodactyla; family Tragulidae; genus Tragulus; species Tragulus kanchil. The sequence continues at coordinate 145,746,276 of JAIOJX010000002.1, read as the reverse complement.
GACATGACTCACCAACGAAAAACAGCAAAACAGCAACAGATCTTGATTGCAAGGTAGATTTATGGTGCTGAATGCCTCTATCAGCATCGGCCCCTTCTGATGCACATTGCCCTTATGCATTATGATATGTACCTAAGATTCTAGACTGCAGTCATAGAATAATGGTGTATAATGGGAAAAAATAACACACAACATTTTGATTTTTAGGACATTCAGTACTTTATCACTACATACTTGGCTTTGTTTTAAAGCTAATTTTATGCCCTAAGAGGTTCACTATAAAAGATCTTATTTTTAACTATACACTGTAGCTATATATTAATGTGCTATAAAATACATCCCCTAGATAAAAGTGCTTATTACTTTTTTGAAGTTTTTTTAAACCTTTCTTTTGGTAAATAAAAGTCTTTTAGGCTTTGATGTAACTGTTACACCCTTGGTTTGGGTTCTTTCTCCATTCCTTCATCCCAAACCCCTGTGGGATCCCAGTAAGAAAAATGGGAGACGGGAGAAGCATGGATTCCTTAATAAGCCCCAAAGGTAATCAAAGAAAGAAATCCAGTATGAACAAATCGTGGTGAGGAAGGGTTTGGTATTAATGAGTCACTGAATAGTATAATGAGAGGCAAGAATGCCGAATAAGAGGAGACATGGGACTGGTATAGTTCACTCCTGAGCTGACTGGAGTGACTGATATTCCAGGCAGCCAGAATATCCTAACTGTAGTAGCCTAGGAGTACAGGTGCTTGTCCAACACAGCTAGGCTTCCCTAGTGTGCATCTTCTGGAGCCCTGGGTACAGTGGATGCAGCCTGGTAGACTAGTAGCATTGGCTTTGACGTCAGACACCTCTGGTTGGGAATATCCCCTGAACTGCCCTTCAGAAAGTTTCTGTACTCTTCAAGCCTGAATTTCCTTGATTATAAAATAGTGTATAATAATACTTGTGTCATGTGGTTTTCATGAGGCTGTTGTGACATGTCTGGCATTCAGAAGGTGCTACATAAATGATGTCAGTGCATCCTGACCTTCTTCAGGGTCGGAAAGATGCCCTGGAGAAGAGAATGGCAACCCACTCCAATATTCTTGCTTGGGAAATCCCATGGACAGAGGAGCCTGTTGGACCAGGGGGTCACAAAAGAGTTGGACATGACTCACCAACGAAAAACAGCAAAACAGCAACAGATCTTGATTGCAAGGTAGATTTATGGTGCTGAATGCCTCTATCAGCATCGGCCCCTTCTGATGCACATTGCCCTTATGCATTATGATATGTACCTAAGATTCTAGACTGCAGTCATAGAATAATGGTGTATAATGGGAAAAAATAACACACAACATTTTGATTTTTAGGACATTCAGTACTTTATCACTACATACTTGGCTTTGTTTTAAAGCTAATTTTATGCCCTAAGAGGTTCACTATAAAAGATCTTATTTTTAACTATACACTGTAGCTATATATTAATGTGCTATAAAATACATCCCCTAGATAAAAGTGCTTATTACTTTTTTGAAGTTTTTTTAAACCTTTCTTTTGGTAAATAAAAGTCTTTTAGGCTTTGATGTAACTGTTACACCCTTGGTTTGGGTTCTTTCTCCATTCCTTCATCCCAAACCCCTGTGGGATCCCAGTAAGAAAAATGGGAGAGGGGAGAAGCATGGATTCCTTAATAAGCCCCAAAGGTAATCAAAAGAAAGAAATCCAGTATGAACAAACTCACAAAATATTCTTGTGCTTCTTTGGGGAATACTTAACGCACATAAGGTCAGGCCTTTGTAATGTTAATTTCAGAGTGATAGGAAAAAAGCCATCATTTTAAAGACTAATGTTGCTGTCTGTGAAAAAAGCTTTGATTTACAGAGAAAGACCGTTCTGACACACCTGCATTAAAGCGGTACACAGCGACCTGGAGAAGGCAGGGCTGCTGGGCAGTGAAATGCTCCATTCAGGATACTTTCCGCACTCGGCTGATGCTGCAGGAGCCTGCCCGAGGTATCCTGTTCACCTTTGGTCAAAACAGTTGTGACTCAGTTTGGGTGTGGGGCAACTGTTACTCTAGATGTGTTGCTGGTCTGGAGCCACAGCATAGCCCAACAAGGGCGGGTGCTCTTCTCCTTCCTGGAGGCTGGTGCTTAGGAGTCATGGCAGACACAGTGTACATGTAGGTACTGACCGTAAGTGTAGGTTAAGGTGACCTGACACAGGGTTAAACTGACCTCACCCAGGCCCCGTCCCCTCAGTTTCCTCACACAAGCCTGTAAATCTCCTTCACAGAGCAGACTGGGTGGTTGGAAAGACTGAAACACCCAGCCCATGCTTTCAGACAGGGTCCAAGGCAACCAAGTGGTCCTCCAGTCAAGACCAGAACATTGCCAGGGTCTGCCACCTGTCGTCTTCCCAGGTCACTGAGTCCATCTTCGGTTCTCTCTCTCCTCCACTTCCATCCCTACCTGCTTCCATCTGAACCTCCCCGTCTGTCTCCTGTCTTTTCTCTTGGTCCCTGTTTTACTTTCTGTGGTTATACAATCAGGCAACATTTTCACATTAAATTAAATGAAGCAATTAAATGAAATGAAATATGAATTCATCCCCTAGATAAAAGTGCTTATTACTTTTTTGAAGTTTTTTTAAACCTTTCTTTTGGTAAATAAAAGTCTTTTAGGCTTTGATGTAACTGTTACACCCTTGGTTTGGGTTCTTTCTCCATTCCTTCATCCCAAACCCCTGTGGGATCCCAGTAAGAAAAATGGGAGAGGGGAGAAGCATGGATTCCTTAATAAGCCCCAAAGGTAATCAAAAGAAAGAAATCCAGTATGAACAAACTCACAAAATATTCTTGTGCTTCTTTGGGGAATACTTAACGCACATAAGGTCAGGCCTTTGTAATGTTAATTTCAGAGTGATAGGAAAAAAGCCATCATTTTAAAGACTAATGTTGCTGTCTGTGAAAAAAGCTTTGATTTACAGAGAAAGACCGTTCTGACACACCTGCATTAAAGCGGTACACAGCGACCTGGAGAAGGCAGGGCTGCTGGGCAGTGAAATGCTCCATTCAGGATACTTTCCGCACTCGGCTGATGCTGCAGGAGCCTGCCCGAGGTATCCTGTTCACCTTTGGTCAAAACAGTTGTGACTCAGTTTGGGTGTGGGGCAACTGTTACTCTAGATGTGTTGCTGGTCTGGAGCCACAGCATAGCCCAACAAGGGCGGGTGCTCTTCTCCTTCCTGGAGGCTGGTGCTTAGGAGTCATGGCAGACACAGTGTACATGTAGGTACTGACCGTAAGTGTAGGTTAAGGTGACCTGACACAGGGTTAAACTGACCTCACCCAGGCCCCGTCCCCTCAGTTTCCTCACACAAGCCTGTAAATCTCCTTCACAGAGCAGACTGGGTGGTTGGAAAGACTGAAACACCCAGCCCATGCTTTCAGACAGGGTCCAAGGCAACCAAGTGGTCCTCCAGTCAAGACCAGAACATTGCCAGGGTCTGCCACCTGTCGTCTTCCCAGGTCACTGAGTCCATCTTCGGTTCTCTCTCTCCTCCACTTCCATCCCTACCTGCTTCCATCTGAACCTCCCCGTCTGTCTCCTGTCTTTTCTCTTGGTCCCTGTTTTACTTTCTGTGGTTATACAATCAGGCAACATTTTCACATTAAATTAAATGAAGCAATTAAATGAAATGAAATATGAAGACCCTTTAGAAAGTGTCTGACAAGACCAGTAGTCACTCACTTAATTTCTTTCTTCATTCCTTCCTTCAGCATGATCACTCTACCAGTATGTGAGACCATTATCATGTCCCTTCTGAGTTCAGCTTATTTATCCTGGTTTCTTATCCTGACATGTTTTAGTCACTTTCCCTTCAAAGTGTTTCAGTGTGTGTGTGTGTGTGTGTGAGTGTGTGTGTGAAAGCATGATTCTCAAACTGGCTATAGTTTTCTGTGTAGGGTTTGCTTTGCCAATTTCTTATTAAGGAATGAGGGAGAAAGAAAGAGCAAGAGGGGAGGAATGCCAGACTTTTTTCTGGAGGAGCCAATATATGGAAATGACTCTTGTTTCTTCTCCAGAGTAGTAAAGGTCACAGCAGTAGTTGCAAAACCCGTAGGCTGCCTGCCGCCCTCCACACGTTCAGCATTACTATTCTTGCCTATTTTACCCTTAGGCATCCTTTATTTCTTGCACAGATGGTCTCACTCAGGCCTAACAAAATGTTTTAAGCTTTGCATAAATTAAAACAAGAGGTCTCTGAGTACAAAAGTGCAACTTTTTTTTTAACTTGAAAACAACTAAGCTGGCATCTTCTATAAAATTACAGCCGCAAGCCAGGCTTCCATGATCAGTTTTCCTTAACAAAAGAAAAAGAGAAGGGTGACAATGTGTAAGTGCATGTATATATATTTGTGTGTATATATATGTATACCAAACACACAGTTGGTTCTAATGAATGGTTAAATGGCTTTTGTGCAGTTCTGGGTTCCTCTGAAGGTTGATCACGCAGTCGTAATGATTCAGCTTGGGAAAAATAGATTTGGAGGTATTATTTTAGGAGCTTCTGCACTTCTTCATTATTTCATTACTTTCATTATTTCATAACTGTGGCGACGTCTAGACTTGCAGGAACTTCACCTCACACCTCTCTCCACCATATCTCTGGGTCTTATCCAGGCTCAACTTGACTGTAGTTGAAGAAGGTAGAGTCAACTCTGAAAGAAAAATACACTGTTCCTCCCAATACTCTTGAAACCGGCTCCAAAGTAATGACCCACGGCATGTTCCATTATCGAGATAACTGGAAAGTGGTTAGTATGACCTTCTAGAGACATTGCCTTTCTTTGACTTGTCAACAAAATGATGATACCACAGGTCATTTCTACGCATCATATATACTCTTAACAGAGATGACTCATTCGATGAACGGGACCTTGTAAGGAAGTTTATTATAAATTCATTAGCTCTGGTTGACTTTTGAGTCATTAGATTGACCCTACCCTTCCAATCTGGGGCTTCTGGAGTGGTGCTGTAATAAAGAATCCACCTTCCAGTGAAGGAGGCAAAAGAGACGAGGGTTTGATCCTTGGGTGGGGAAGATTCCCTGGAGGAGGAAATGGCACCCAGTGTTCATGGCTGGGAAATCCCATGGACAAAGGAGCCTGGTGGGCTACAGTTCAGGGGTAGTTGGACCTGACTGAGCATACACATACCCCCTTATATTTTACCTAGATAATAGTAGTGAGACACCTACCATATTTTGAACTCCTGCTACATGTCAGATAGTATGAATTATTTTATATGTTATTTATCATGATCATATAGGCTTATTATAGAAAAATTAGAAAATACTGGTGTAGATAGAAGAAAAAATTGCCTAGTGTTTCTTCATTCTCCATAGTTAACCCTGCCTATTTTGCCTCCTGATATTTCTGTATTACCTTGCACAGTAGTGTTCATACTCTACACAGATCATATTGTAAATACTACTTAAGATTATCTTCTCCATTTTTGCTTTAACCTAATCACATAGGCCTACTTTCATAATTTTTAAAAAAATTATTTATTTTATTTTGAGTATTCTGGGTTTTCACTGCTACCACAGGCTCTTCTCTAGTTGCAGGGAGTGGGGGCAGCTCTCTAGTTGAGATGAGCAGGTTTCTTGTTGCAGTGACTTCTCTTGTTATGGAACTTGGCTTCTAGGACTTATGGGCTTCAGTAGTTGTGGCGCCTAGACTCAATAGTTGTGGTTCCAATGCTCTAGAGCACAGGCTCAAGAGTTGTGATTCATGGCTTAGTTGCTCTGCAGCATGTGGGATCTTTTTGTTGTGGTGACTTTTCTTGTTGTGGAACTTGTGCTCTAGGGCACACAGGCTTCAATAGTTGCGGCACGTGGGCTCAATAGTTGCAGCTCCAAGGCTCTAGAGCACAGGCTCAAGAGTTGTGGCTCATGGGCTAACCTGCTCTGCAGCATGTGGGATCTTCCTGTATCAGGGATTGAACTTGTGTCCCCTGCATTGGCAGGTGAACTCTTTACCACTGAGCTACCAGGGAAGCCCTTCATGTTTTTGAGAAGTTTTTTCTGTTAAGATTGACTTGTTTCAAAAGTTAAGGTGCAGAGGTTCTTAGAGAATTTAGTAATGCCATCCAGGTTTTTTAACCTACCTATAAAAATGAATCCAGCCCTTAAATAAAATCCAGCAGCCAGTCCATGTTCATGTTGTAGCACATGAATTTTTCTGTAAATAGCATCTCACAGGAATCTGTTCCTAAAGGATGTAGTAGTGGTCAAAGTGCTCAATTCTTTAGGGTCTTGAGTTTCTCATTTCTCTAAAAGACCCAGTTTTAATAATTCCATAAATAATTAACAGGCAGCAAAAACTGATACCATGTGAATGTTGTCACCACTTGATAAAGTCGATAGGTTCCTTTTGGCTTTTCCAGTCTAATGATTTTACATAGGCGCTACTTATATTCATGGCCACTTAGATCGTCTTTTTTTATAAGGGGGCGATGGCCAACCCTAATATTTCTGTATTACCTTGCACAGTAGTGTTCATACTCTACACAGATCATATTGTAAATACTACTTAAGATTATCTTCTCCATTTTTGCTTTAACCTAATCACATAGGCCTACTTTCATAATTTTTAAAAAAATTATTTATTTTATTTTGAGTATTCTGGGTTTTCACTGCTACCACAGGCTCTTCTCTAGTTGCAGGGAGTGGGGGCAGCTCTCTAGTTGAGATGAGCAGGTTTCTTGTTGCAGTGACTTCTCTTGTTATGGAACTTGGCTTCTAGGACTTATGGGCTTCAGTAGTTGTGGCGCCTAGACTCAATAGTTGTGGTTCCAATGCTCTAGAGCACAGGCTCAAGAGTTGTGATTCATGGCTTAGTTGCTCTGCAGCATGTGGGATCTTTTTGTTGTGGTGACTTTTCTTGTTGTGGAACTTGTGCTCTAGGGCACACAGGCTTCAATAGTTGCGGCACGTGGGCTCAATAGTTGCAGCTCCAAGGCTCTAGAGCACAGGCTCAAGAGTTGTGGCTCATGGGCTAACCTGCTCTGCAGCATGTGGGATCTTCCTGTATCAGGGATTGAACTTGTGTCCCCTGCATTGGCAGGTGAACTCTTTACCACTGAGCTACCAGGGAAGCCCTTCATGTTTTTGAGAAGTTTTTTCTGTTAAGATTGACTTGTTTCAAAAGTTAAGGTGCAGAGGTTCTTAGAGAATTTAGTAATGCCATCCAGGTTTTTTAACCTACCTATAAAAATGAATCCAGCCCTTAAATAAAATCCAGCAGCCAGTCCATGTTCATGTTGTAGCACATGAATTTTTCTGTAAATAGCATCTCACAGGAATCTGTTCCTAAAGGATGTAGTAGTGGTCAAAGTGCTCAATTCTTTAGGGTCTTGAGTTTCTCATTTCTCTAAAAGACCCAGTTTTAATAATTCCATAAATAATTAACAGGCAGCAAAAACTGATACCATGTGAATGTTGTCACCACTTGATAAAGTCGATAGGTTCCTTTTGGCTTTTCCAGTCTAATGATTTTACATAGGCGCTACTTATATTCATGGCCACTTAGATCGTCTAAAAAAGTGGTAAATTTTCAGTATAAGGGGGTGACATTTTGATCCTGCTCTTTGTCCTTAAAATGTTCAGAAACCCTGAACCTAGCTGTGACAAATAAGCACACAAGCACCTAGGAGAATCACATTTTTTGAAAACTCTTGACACAGTAACTTTATCCAGGTTGGTAAATACTAACTCTTTAAATATTTGGCAACAAGGTACTGCTAATGATGTAGTACTCTTTGGTCTAGGTTATTAGAGTCAAGATGGAAACTGGCCGTAATACTATACTCACCATTCTGATTGTTTGACAGTGAATAGTGATTTACTATTTTAAATACTTAAAATGAATCACTTTCAATAACTATTTCCTTATAGTTTATGTTTGTATCACTGAACAATAATTCTTGTTCTTAATTTTATATAAATGGAATCAGTTCTGCAGTGTTTCTTCCATTTAGTTCCTGAGAGTCAACAGTGTTGTTCTGTGTGGATGTGATACGTAGGCTTTCATTGCCATGTAGTGTTCCATTGTATCACTATAGCAGTGTACAAATTCTCTTTTGACCAACAATGAACAAAAGAGGTCATTTCCAGTTTGGAACTGTAATAAATTGTGCTCTATGTCTGTTCTTTTACATGTCTCCTGGCACGTCTTCTTGATTTTTTTATCTAGGATTAGAGTTGCTGGGATATGGGTTATATACATGATGAATATTGCTGGCTAATACCAAGTTGATTTCAAAACTAATAGTACAGATTTCCACTCTGACTAGTAGTGTAAATGGGTTCCAGCTGTTTCACACCCTTATGAGTACTCTTTAACTGTTGAAAAGCTTTTAAGTTTTTGCCAGTGGAAAAAGTATGAAATAGCATTGTGTGTATGTTTAACAGCATCATTGTGGTTTTAATTTTAACTTTTTTGCTCATTCTCTTTTCCTCTTTTATTGTTTTTTATTTAGTTATTTTCATCCATCTTTATTCTTCAGCCTGTGTGGGCCTCCTATTGTAGTGGTCAGGCAGCAAAAGACCCAGTTTTAATAATTCCATACATCATTAACAGGCAGCAAAAACTGATACCATGTGAATGTTGTCACCACTTGATAAAGTCGATAGGTTCCTTTTGGCTTTTCCAGTCTAATGATTTTACATAGGCGCTACTTATATTCATGGCCACTTAGATCGTCTAAAAAAGTGGTAAATTTTCAGTATAAGGGGGTGACATTTTGATCCTGCTCTTTGTCCTTAAAATGTTCAGAAACCCTGAACCTAGCTGTGACAAATAAGCACACAAGCACCTAGGAGAATCACATTTTTTGAAAACTCTTGACACAGTAACTTTATCCAGGTTGGTAAATACTAACTCTTTAAATATTTGGCAACAAGGTACTGCTAATGATGTAGTACTCTTTGGTCTAGGTTATTAGAGTCAAGATGGAAACTGGCCGTAATACTATACTCACCATTCTGATTGTTTGACAGTGAATAGTGATTTACTATTTTAAATACTTAAAATGAATCACTTTCAATAACTATTTCCTTATAGTTTATGTTTGTATCACTGAACAATAATTCTTGTTCTTAATTTTATATAAATGGAATCAGTTCTGCAGTGTTTCTTCCATTTAGTTCCTGAGAGTCAACAGTGTTGTTCTGTGTGGATGTGATACGTAGGCTTTCATTGCCATGTAGTGTTCCATTGTATCACTATAGCAGTGTACAAATTCTCTTTTGACCAACAATGAACAAGAGAGGTCATTTCCAGTTTGGAACTGTAATAAATTGTGCTCTATGTCTGTTCTTTTACATGTCTCCTGGCACGTCTTCTTGATTTTTTTTTATCTAGGATTAGAGTTGCTGGGATATGGGTTATATACATGATGAATATTGCTGGCTAATACCAAGTTGATTTCAAAACTAATAGTACAGATTTCCACTCTGACTAGTAGTGTAAATGGGTTCCAGCTGTTTCACACCCTTATGAGTACTCTTTAACTGTTGAAAAGCTTTTAAGTTTTTGCCAGTGGAAAAAGTATGAAATAGCATTGTGTGTATGTTTAACAGCATCATTGTGGTTTTAATTTTAACTTTTTTGCTCATTCTCTTTTCCTCTTTTATTGTTTTTTATTTAGTTATTTTCATCCATCTTTATTCTTCAGCCTGTGTGGGCCTCCTATTGCAGTGGCCTCTCTCGTTGCAGAGCACAGGCTCTGGGCACATGTGCCCCAGAGGGCTAGCTCCTAATTGGACACATTAGTCCAGTCACTCCGGGGCATGTGGGGTCTTCCTGGGCTAGGGATCGAACTGGTGCCCCTTACACTGCAAGGCAGACTCTTTACCCATTGGACCACCAGGGAAGCCCTCATTTCCTCTTTTGAGCATGCTTTTTTGTTTATCTTCATGTTTTCATTTTGATATTGACCTTTCTTGTGTTCAGTTTTAAGAATATTTTATGTATTTTGATCGCCAATGCTCTGTAATTAGTATGTGTTGCAAATCATTTCCTAGATTGCAACTTTTTTACTCATTCTGTTTATGGTGTCTTCTGATGAATACAAGTTGTTAATGTTAAATTAGTTGAGTTTATTACTTTTTCTGCATAAGTTTGTATTTTCTGTCTGTTGTTTGAAGAATTCTTCTTGGGCTTCCCTAGTGGTCCAGTGGTTAAGGACACTGCCTTGCAGTGCAAGGGGCACCGGTTCGATCCCTGACCTGGGAAGATCCCATGTGCTGCGGAGCAGCTAGACCGATGTGTCCAACTACCAAGCCGGAGCTCTGGAGCGCATGCGCCCAGAACCGGTGCTCTGCAGTCAGAGAGGCCACTGTTATGGGAGGCCCACACAGGCAAAAGAACAAAGATGGATGAAAATAAATAAATGAAAGACCAACAGAAGTGGCCAAAAAAAAAAAAGGAATTCTTCTCCACTCAGAAGCCCTAAAAGCATTTTATACTATTGCCAAAAATGTTCTAGTTTTGGGCTTCCCCTGGTGGTCCAGTGGTTAAGGACACCGCCTTGCAGTGCAAGGGGCGCCAGTTCGATCCCTGGCCTGGGAAGATCCCATGTGCTGCGGAGCAGCTAGACCGATGTGTCCAACTACCAAGCCGGAGCTCTGGAGCGCATGCGCCCAGAACCGGTGCTCTGCAGTCAGAGAGGCCACTGTTATGGGAGGCCCACACAGGCAAAAGAACAAAGATGGATGAAAATAAATAAATGAAAGACCAACAGAAGTGGCCAAAAAAAAAAAAGGAATTCTTCTCCACTCAGAAGCCCTAAAAGCATTTTATACTATTGCCAAAAATGTTCTAGTTTTGGGCTTCCCCTGGTGGTCCAGTGGTTAAGGACACCGCCTTGCAGTGCAAGGGGCGCCGATTCGATCTCTGGCCAGGGAAGATCCCACGTGCTGCGGAGCAGCTGGACTGATGTGTCCAATCACTGAGCCGGAGCTCTGGAGCGCATGCGCCCAGAGCCGGTGCTCTGCAATGACAGGCGCCACCGTGGCGGGAGGCCCGCCAGGAGCCAAAGAACAAAGACACATGAAAATAGAGAAATGAAAGATCAATAGAAGTGGCCCGCCCGCCCCCTTCCCTTTCCAACCTGACCCCTGCCCAAAATAAATAAATAAATAAATCTTAAAAAAAAAAAAAAAGTTCTAGTTTTATCTCTCACTTTTAATTAATTCATGTAGAATTAACTTTTGTCTATAGTATGAGGTAAAGATTCAATTTTATTTCTCTCCATATAGTGAATTATATATATATCTCAATGATCTGAGGGATCAACTCTGTTGTAAATTAAGTCTCCAAATTTACATAGATTTGTTTTCCATTAGTCACTTTATTCATATACTAATACTGTCCTGTTTTAATTATTATTATTTTTAAGCAGTGGTTTTTGTCTTGTAAGTCAAAGTCCCTCCCCACACACCACACACATAATATTTTTCAGAGATGTCCTTGTGACTCATGGCTCATTGCTCTGCCATGTAAATTTTAGAATCATCAAATCCTAAATCTTGAAAACATGTATTTTCATTAGAATTACATTACCTATTGAAAAATTTAGAAGGAATTGACATTATTATAATATTGTAAGAATATTATAAGAATAATATTCTTATAATTATGTATATATCTGTAAGAATATAGCATTTATTCCTTTATTTAAAACTTTTTTTGGCCTCCCATGAAATTTTGTAATTTTCTCTATATGTTTACCTATAATATACTTGCACATTTCCATTACTGTCATTCATATGTACTTGATTTTTTAATGATATTGCAAATATTTGAAAATACTACATTTATAACAATTCCTTGTGTGTGTGCTCAGTCACTTCAGTCATGTTCAACTCTTTGCAACCCTGTGGACTGTAACTTGTCAGGCTCCTCTGTCCATGGGATTACCAAGGTGCAAGGATCCTGGTGTGGGTTGCCATGCCCTCCTTCAGGAGATCTTCCCAACCCAGGGATTGAACCTGCATCTCCTGCATTGCAGGTGGATTCTTTACCCACTGAACCACCTGGAAAGCCCTCTGTAACAATTCTGTTTCTGGATATATACCCAAAAGAATTGAAAGCAAGAACTTGAATAGATGTTCATAGTAGCACTATTCACGGTAGCCAGAAGCCGCAATAACCAAATGTCCGCTGACTAATGAGTGAATAAACAAAACATGGTATATGCATGATGGAATATTATTCAATCTTAAAAAAGAGAAGGAAGTTCTGACTTATACTGTAACATGGATGAATCATGAGGACTTTATGCTAAGTGAAAGAAACCAGTTGCTAAAGTACAAATATTGTATGATTTTCATATATGAGGCGAGTTGAGTAGTCAGATTCATTGAGACAGAAGATTAGAATATTAGTTCTTAGAGGCAAGGGAAGGAGGGAATGGAATTTATTGGTTTTTAAAATTTATTTTTTATTTTTTTACAGAATTTTGTTGTTTACTGCCACATGTCTACCTAAATCAGTCATAGCTATACACATGTCCTCCCCTCTTGACATTGCCTCCCATCTACCTCTCTATGCCACTCCTCTAGGTTGTTAAAGAGCCCCTGTTTCAGTTCCCAGATTCTCATTTGTTATCTATTTTCCATATGGTAATAGGAGTTATTATTTAATGGACTTGAAATTTCGGTTTGGGGAGATGAAAACAGTTCTGGGTTCGGTTGATTGTGATGATTGCGCCACACTATCAATGTGCTTAATGCTATTGAATGATGTATTTAATGGTTAAAATGAAAATTTTCATGTTAAATATCTTATACCACCAAAAAAATCACATGTTGTGTAATTTATTGCTCTTATATAAAAGTGCATTTGACTTTGTGTATTTATTTTAAATCTAGCAGTCTTACCAGACTCTTGCCAATAAGTTTTGCAACTTATTCTGGGTTTTCTATGTGCATAGTCCTGTGATATGTATATAATGACAGTTTTGTTTCTTTTCAGATCTTTTACTTATTTTTTCTCCTTATTTTATCTGTTTAGTTAGGACATTAAGTAAAATGACAAATAGAAATCATCATAGCAGGATTCATTTCCTTAATCATAAAAGAAGCGTTTTCCGTTTCCCATTAAATAGGGTGTACATTTTTTGCTTTGATTTGTTTTCAGTTCCCTTCTGTTTCTGGTTTAGTTTTTGTTATGAATGCTGTTGGATTTTATTATATAGCTAATCTTAAATGATTAAAACCCGGTAGCCAGAAGCCAATAACCAAATGTCCGCTGACTAATGAGTGAATAAACAAAACATGGTATATGCATGATGGAATATTATTCAATCTTAAAAAAGAGAAGGAAGTTCTGACTTATACTGTAACATGGATGAATCATGAGGACTTTATGCTAAGTGAAAGAAACCAGTTGCTAAAGTACAAATATTGTATGATTTTCATATATGAGGCGAGTTGAGTAGTCAGATTCATTGAGACAGAAGATTAGAATATTAGTTCTTAGAGGCAAGGGAAGGAGGGAATGGAATTTATTGGTTTTTAAAATTTATTTTTTATTTTTTTACAGAATTTTGTTGTTTACTGCCACATGTCTACCTAAATCAGTCATAGCTATACACATGTCCTCCCCTCTTGACATTGCCTCCCATCTACCTCTCTATGCCACTCCTCTAGGTTGTTAAAGAGCCCCTGTTTCAGTTCCCAGATTCTCATTTGTTATCTATTTTCCATATGGTAATAGGAGTTATTATTTAATGGACTTGAAATTTCGGTTTGGGGAGATGAAAACAGTTCTGGGTTCGGTTGATTGTGATGATTGCGCCACACTATCAATGTGCTTAATGCTATTGAATGATGTATTTAATGGTTAAAATGAAAATTTTCATGTTAAATATCTTATACCACCAAAAAAATCACATGTTGTGTAATTTATTGCTCTTATATAAAAGTGCATTTGACTTTGTGTATTTATTTTAAATCTAGCAGTCTTACCAGACTCTTGCCAATAAGTTTTTGCAACTTATTCTGGGTTTTCTATGTGCATAGTCCTGTGATATGTATATAATGACAGTTTTGTTTCTTTTCAGATCTTTTACTTATTTTTTCTCCTTATTTTATCTGTTTAGTTAGGACATTAAGTAAAATGACAAATAGAAATCATCATAGCAGGATTCATTTCCTTAATCATAAAAGAAGCGTTTTCCGTTTCCCATTAAATAGGGTGTACATTTTTTGCTTTGATTTGTTTTCAGTTCCCTTCTGTTTCTGGTTTAGTTTTTGTTATGAATGCTGTTGGATTTTATTATATAGCTTCTGAATCTATTAAAATGATATGATTTCCCTCTAATCTGTTAGTGTGATAAAATATAAAATTGATTTTTTAATGTTAAATCAATCTGTAATTCCTTACTTAACCTGAAATTGATAATGATGTATTTTTTATGCAATGCTGAATTCAGTTTTCTGACATTTCATTTAGGAATTTTTCATCTATGAGTACAATTGTTTGTTACTTTTTTCCTCAAATTATCTTTGTGAGGGTTGTTATCAAGACTGTATTCATGTAATAAAAGTGAGTTGCAGAATGGAATTATTTCTACCTTTGGTGTTCAGTAAAATTTGCTGTTTAAACTCAAAGGTTCTCACATCTGTACAATGGTAGATAGACCACGTGAACCACATAGTCTCTGTTGCAGGTCCTTAATTCTCACATTGTATTGTGACAGCCGCCATAGGCAACACATAATGAATGACTGTGGCTATGTTCCAATAAAACTTTATCTACAAAAAATGACAGCAGGCCACATTTGCCTTTGAGCAGATCCTGGTTTAAACCATCTGATAGTGGAATTTCTTTATAAAACTTTAGAAAAATAAATGTATCTATCTTTTGTTATAATTTCATTCAAGTATTTTATTCCTTCTTACATCAGTTCTATTGTTTTCTATTTCTAGTAATGTCTCCATTTCACTGAGGCTTTCAAATTTATTGAATAATGTAAATACTCTCTGTTACTATTTTCTTGCTGCAGGGAACCAGCTCTGGGCACACGTGCTCCAGAGCTCCAGCTCTGTAGTTGGACACATCAGTCCAGGCACTCCGCTGCGTGTGGAATCTTACCATGTCAGGGGTCGAACCCGTCCTTACCCACTGAACAACCAGGGAAGCCCTATGGTTTTTCTTGATTTTTTTCTTTTTTTTTGGCTTAGAATTTAACAAGAGTTTTAGCTTCATCAAAGAACCAACACTAGGGCTTCCCTGGTGGGCCAGTGGGTAAAGAGCCTGCCTTGCAGTGCAAAGGGTGCTGGTTCAATTCCTGGACCAGGAAGATCCCATTTGCCACTGAGCAGCTGGACTGTTGTGTCCAATTAGGAGCCAGCGCTCTGCAGCGAGAGAGACCACTGTGATGTGAGGTCCACACAGGCCAAAGAATGAAGATGGATGAAAATAAATAAATAAACAAACCAATAAAAAGAGGCCAAAATTTAAAAAAAGAAAGAACCGACTTTAAACTTGTGTATTTTCTTCTATGTTTATATATACTCCATCATACTTCATTTTAGTTTTTGACCATGACTGTATTTTTTCTAACCTGTTTAAATTTAAAAAAAAATTTTTTGAGATGAATTCATCAATTTTTAGCCTTTTAACATTTTAAAAAATATATAATTTAAAGCTGTAAATTTTTCTCTGAGTACTGCTTTAGCTTCATTCCACAAATTTTTCTGTGTCACAATTTGTTATTCTTTCATTAAAACTATCTTTTCTCTCTGATTTCCTCTTTTATTTGTATTTAAAATAAATTTCTTGATTTCAGATGTATGTTTTTTTTCTAGATTTTCTTTTCCTTTTTTATACTAGGAACATGGTTATATGATGCTAATCCTTTGTAATTCATTGAGACTTCTTTATGGCTCAGTTTGTTGTTAGTTTTCCTAAGTAACCTATGAGAATTTGAAAAAAAATATACATATATGCTCTGAAATTACTGAATTTAGTGTTATTTATATGTACAGTAAACCAAACATGGGCTTCCCAGGTGGTTTGTGTGGTAAAGAATCCAATCGTTAATGCAGTAGATGTGGATTCCATCCCTGGGTTAGGAAGATCCCCTGGAGAAGGAAGTGGTAATCCACTCTAGTATTCTTGCCTAGGCAATCCCATGGATGCAGGAGCCTGCCAGGCTACAGTTCATGGGGTCACAGAAGAGTTCGACACAACTTAACAACTAAACAACAACCAAATGAAGCATATTAATTTTGTTGTTGCAGTAATTATGTATATATTGGTACTTATTATTCTGATTGATATATCAACTGCCTCAAAATCTCCCAACATGATTGTGGATTGTAGCTCTCTAAAATTTTGTCTTATAAGCATGTTTCTCTTTTTTAGATTATGTAGCATTGCATATTTTTTGGAAATGTTAAGTTCCATTTAGGTATTGAGTAATTTATCATGCTGGTAACTTTTTTAATCTATAGAGTTTTTTTTTAACTTTAAAATCTTTTTAACCTCACTTTATTTTAGCTACAACAGCATAGTTTTGGTTGCCATTTCTCTGATTTCTCTGATTCTTTTACTCACAACTGTTTTGTTTCCTTATATTTTTGGCGCACTCTTTAAAGCACTGCATAGATTGATTTATTTATTGATTCTTTTCTTTTAGTGCCAATCTGACCTGATAATCTTTGTCTTTTAACTTCAGCTTTTAGTCCATTTACATTCATTGTAATTACTGATAAATTTGAATTTCGTTTGTTTTATTTTTCTGCTTTTTTAAATATTTCTTTTTCCTCTAATTCCTTGCTTTTCCCTGAATTGATTTCTTTTCTGATTTCATTTTCCTCTAAGTTATTTTGCAAATTATATACACTATTTCAGTCTTACTCTAGAAATTTTATAGGAACTTGCCGAAAGTCTAAAGTCTTAATTTGAGAGTAGAACAAAGATATTGATTAATATAAAAATGATAATGATTAAACTTTTTGGATGCTTAATCTCATCATCCTCATTCTTCTTTTTTTATGTTATATCTTAATTCTGTTGTTTACCTGCAGCAGTTATCATCAACACTCTCATCATTATTACTATTTAGCATATATTATTTTAAAAAATTACAGCATAGCTATTGCTTATTTACATCTGACCTTACATTTCCCCATTTTATCCCCTTAATTTTTCCTTCCATCTCATACTCTCCATCTTGTATAATTTTCATTGTGCATAGTCGTGTGTATTCTGTAGAAACTCTTTTACCTGGAAAGATACTTTATTGTATCAAATGTTAGGTTGACAGTTTTCATCTAGCATATTAAAGACATCATTCTAGCATCTTCAGTATTCTGCACTGTTGTGGTTGAAATACTAGCTATTATTTACTTGCTCCATTGAATGCAGTGTGTTTTTTCTCTTCCTGCTTTTAAGTTTTTGTATTGTTTTTAGTGTTCTAAACCTTAACTGTGATTTAAACTTAGGTTTAAATTTCCTTTTGCATGTCTTACTCAGGTATATCAGTGGTCATTTTATCCTATGTGTGTTACTTGCTTTTCTCTTTCATACATACTTTTTCCTGAACCATTTGAGGGTAATATTGCAACATTTTGCCTTAAATAGTTCAGTTTGTGGTTTTTTTTTTTTTAAGAATAGGACTATTCCCTTACATAATCTCAGTATAATGATCAATTTCTGTAAATAAAGCATTGATATAATACTTATAATTACCATCTGTATTCCAATTTCGCTGGTTGACCTAAAATTATTTGAGAAGTATGTCTTTAAATAATCCACTGATTTATTTGCTGTGTCACACAGCATGTGGGATCTGAGTTCCACAACCATAGATAGAACTCATGTCTCCTGCATTGGAAGTGACAAGTCTTAGCTACTGGACCAGTAAAGAAGTCCTAATATTATTACAATATTATTATTATTATCTACATTTACTTGTCTCTCTTTAGCCTTCTTTAATCTGGAACATGTCTATGTTCTTATCTTTTAACACTAACATTTTTTAAAGAATACAGCCCTCCTCTCCTTATCCACTCCTTTTCCTGAGGTGGAATGTTTCTCTGTCGGAGCTTGTCTGATGTTCACAGTTATATTGAGATTGTGCTTTCTTGGCTAGGATGCACATAAATGATGCTCCTTTTTCAGAGTATATCCAGAGACCTATAATATCCATCTGTCCCTCATTGGTGATATTAGTTTTTATTATCTAGTCAAAGTGTTTTACAGTTTTTCCACTATATAATTACTGTATTTTTCACCCCTTGATACTAATAAGCAGTCTCTGGATAACACTCTGAGATCATGCAGGTAGCTTGTTCAACATCAAAATTGCTCCCACTATTTAATATTTATTGATGATTCTTGCCTGATCCAGTCTTTACCAGGATGGTTATAAAATGGTGATTTTTAAAAATTCTATCACTCCCTCTAAATCTCCCAGTCTTTAGTATTCTAATGTAAGTAAGAACTGTGTTTTCCCCTTTGAAAATTTATTTAGTCAATATCAGTTTATGAATTCCCATTTTTTTCCAGCAGTTTTATACTTCGTTTTAGTATAGTTGTCCCAGATTTGACCAGAGGTAGATGTATCTAAACTAATGTGTTCATATTATTGTTTTAAGCACTCTCCTACTTCCTGGCATAAGGTTATTTGATACCTACTCTGCCTTTGTCCTGGAAACCCTAAGAGAAATTCTATCTTCTTTTTCAAAATGATTAACTCTTTTTAACATTCTTCTTCTTCTTCTTTTCTGAAAATTTAAATATACATATTTTAAATTCTTTGCCTGAAATTTTAATATCTAAAGTATTAACTTTGATTCATGTATCTGTTCATTGTATCTACCAGCTTTCACTCATGTTGTTTTGTTTCCTTACTTGTTTGTTGATTGATTGTGAATTACTTACTTCTTTTGTAAGAGTTCTTTGACATCTGGAATAAAGGTGGCTTTAGCAGGCTTGTGATTCTTTCACCCTTCTGTCAGAATGACCAGTGTGGGACTTCTTTATAATCTTGGATTGAGGTTTTTCAGACCACTACATGTAAATTAAGGCTTTAAACCTTTATGAGGGTTAAAGAGTATTTTTCTTCTCCACAATCATACTTGAGATGGGAAATTTTCTTTGACTTTATTCCAGGGGGAAAATAGCTCATTTCTAGTTACCCTGGCACTGAATGTGTGGGTGTTTCATGGCCATGTCTGGTGGGAAGCGTCCTGTGAGATTTCTTGTTGTAGGTGAGGCTCTGTGCTTTGGTCCTGATCCCTGAATTTATGAGGACCTGAAGCCAAGGCTAAATTTTAACCCAGCCTGGTGAAATATTCCTCAGGTAAAAACTAGACTCTTTTTTTTTTTTTTTCTTTTCCTCTCTTTGCTTTATGTTTGGCTTTTATATTGCTTCTTATTTGGCCATGGATATAAATTAGAAGGGTATTTTAAATTTCATTAGTGCAGTGGCATAGTTTTGTCATTGAATTCAGAAGATTAAGATTGGTAACATCATCTCCCATGGCACCAGGCTGGAAATAGGTGTGTTCCTGCTCATCGGTGTTTTACCACCAAAACCAAAATATTCCTCTATAAAAGTCCAGTAATTGCGTTCTTTGCCCAGGAAAATAGAAAGTGTAAATGTTAATGTAATTTAAATTATTTCTTCTATTCTAGTCTTTGCACATATGCTTTTAAACATAGATTAGATTGTTCTTCCTTCTTAAGAGGGATTAATATGTCATTATTCTATAAAGCTCTACAAATAGCTTCTTGTTTTGTTTTGCAGAGAGCATCATGAATTCCAGGTGCTTTGTAACCTGACCGAGTTTGAGAACTGCTGATCCAACCAAATTTAACTATCCTCTGTTCTTCCTGAGCACCCAGTGCTTTCCTGCTTATATGACTTGCTCTCACTGCTTTATGTCAAATACCAACTTGCTTCATTGTCACCTTTTTTTTTGTTTGGCAAATGCTTCAAAAGCTACTGTGTCTATAAAACATTCCTTTATTCTTCTCTTCTGACTTTATGAGCTACTTTACTGGTGTGTAAGCTCCTTAAGACTAAGTTCCACACACACATTATCTGTGTTACATCTTCCACAGTTTCACCTATCTTTTGATGACCAGTGTGGGACTTCTTTATAATCTTGGATTGAGGTTTTTCAGACCACTACATGTAAATTAAGGCTTTAAACCTTTATGAGGGTTAAAGAGTATTTTTCTTCTCCACAATCATACTTGAGATGGGAAATTTTCTTTGACTTTATTCCAGGGGGAAAATAGCTCATTTCTAGTTACCCTGGCACTGAATGTGTGGGTGTTTCAGGCCATGTCTGGTGGGAAGCGTCCTGTGAGATTTCTTGTTGTAGGTGAGGCTCTGTGCTTTGGTCCTGATCCCTGAATTTATGAGGACCTGAAGCCAAGGCTAAATTTTAACCCAGCCTGGTGAAATATTCCTCAGGTAAAAACTAGACTCTTTTTTTTTTTTTTTCTTTTCCTCTCTTTGCTTTATGTTTGGCTTTTATATTGCTTCTTATTTGGCCATGGATATAAATTAGAAGGGTATTTTAAATTTCATTAGTGCAGTGGCATAGTTTTGTCATTGAATTCAGAAGATTAAGATTGGTAACATCATCTCCCATGGCACCAGGCTGGAAATAGGTGTGTTCCTGCTCATCGGTGTTTTACCACCAAAACCAAAATATTCCTCTATAAAAGTCCAGTAATTGCGTTCTTTGCCCAGGAAAATAGAAAGTGTAAATGTTAATGTAATTTAAATTATTTCTTCTATTCTAGTCTTTGCACATATGCTTTTAAACATAGATTAGATTGTTCTTCCTTCTTAAGAGGGATTAATATGTCATTATTCTATAAAGCTCTACAAATAGCTTCTTGTTTTGTTTTGCAGAGAGCATCATGAATTCCAGGTGCTTTGTAACCTGACCGAGTTTGAGAACTGCTGATCCAACCAAATTTAACTATCCTCTGTTCTTCCTGAGCACCCAGTGCTTTCCTGCTTATATGACTTGCTCTCACTGCTTTATGTCAAATACCAACTTGCTTCATTGTCACCTTTTTTTTTGTTTGGCAAATGCTTCAAAAGCTACTGTGTCTATAAAACATTCCTTTATTCTTCTCTTCTGACTTTATGAGCTACTTTACTGGTGTGTAAGCTCCTTAAGACTAAGTTCCACACACACATTATCTGTGTTACATCTTCCACAGTATTCTCACAGATAATAGTAAATGGTTCTTCTCTATCTTTTGAATGAAATGGAGAGATAGCAACATAATAGGATAATTGTACTTTTGCCTCCTGGACTATCTCACCCTCTGTGTGCTTTCTATCCTAAAACTGGTTTGTAGTGTTTCAGTTGAAAGGGTCTTGATCCTCTCCCTCTTGGCATAATAATCTTCATAATTCAGACAAAAGTGTGGCTGAGCGGGGCTCAGTGGAGCCTGACCCTCTCCACCAGCCTTCAGGAATCCCACAAGTGAATACAGTAGGTATTTTGAACCCAAAACCACTTGGTAGGCCTTTCAAAAGAGATAGTTAGCCATAAGAAGCAAGGCATATATGTTGCTTTAAAAGTTTCACTTAACCAAAAAAAGAAAGAAAATGAAAAAAAGAAAGATGGGGGAACTTCCCTTGTGGTCCAGTGGCTAAGACTCTGAGCTCCCAATGCAGGGTGCCTGGGTTCTATCCCTGGCTAGGGAACTAGATCCTATATACTGCAATGAAGACCCAGCTCAATCAAATAAAAAAATATTTTTTTAAGAGTAAAATGGGTAGAGACTAAGCATAAAAAAGAATTGAAATGACAAAATAAACACTCTTTCCTTTTCTATTTCTCCTCTTTCTGAGATATGTCTTCTAACATCTGCATTCCAAATCAAAGCCCTGAAAATAAATGAATTAAATGCCTGCCTGCCTTTGGCAAGGCTTTTTCCCTCAGATGTGTTTTACAACTTTGGCTGATGTGGGAAGAACTTTCCTTTCCAGAGGTGGTTTCATGATAATACCCTTCAGAAGCTCACTCTGTGCAGTTTAACTTCTTAGTCTTTGTTGTTTTATTAACTTTGCTTTAAGAGATTTTATTCTTCATTTCAGCTGGCTTATGGAAAAAGACGGAACTTTTATACAGCTAATTTGATGATTTGTTTTCGTGCCTACTGAATCATACTTATCAAAGCACCATTTGCCTTGCATTGTCAAAGCTAAGGAGGTGAGCATAAGCCATTTTCCAAGACTTTCTTTAACTCTAAATTGCATATAGTAGAAAAGAGGAATGCCCAGTTTTATTAATTCTTAGGTGATAGTTTTATGCAAAAAGAATCAGCTTGCACCTTCCCCCAGGTTCAACAGCATTTTTCCTGAAAACTTGAATAGACTTAAGTGTACTGGAACTAGTGACTTAAACCTTATCTTTCCCTGAACACCAGGGTTGCTTTGTTGTGGTGTTTCCATTTGTGGCATAATGAATGTGTAGGACGCTAATGATGTAGTCTCTAGGTGTTCCCCGACAACACAGAGCACTGATAATGAGCTGCGAGTAATTGGTACGAGTCCCTGAAGATGAATTCTGATTACCTTCGTGGGGCCATTCGACTCTGCTCCCTTCCTCCTTGATGTTTCTGTAAAGAACGTTTGGATTTTGAAGAGAGTATTGTGTATTTGACTTTTAATTAGATTTGCAGTATGTCGGGTTAATAAACTAGGGCTCTCTTGTCTTCAGCGTTTCTGAAGGGTGGTGTGTGGATGTGGCAGGGTGGGCTGCGGGGAGAAGTGAGGGTCCTCCCAGCAACAATGATGGCACGCCTCCCTTTATGCCTCTGTGGTGAAGGCAGATTTGTAGTTGGTTGAGGGCTGACTATTCCATGGTCCTTCATTCTCAAATGGCTCCCAACC
Organism: Tragulus kanchil; assembly: GCA_022376925.1. Classification (NCBI taxonomy): domain Eukaryota; kingdom Metazoa; phylum Chordata; class Mammalia; order Artiodactyla; family Tragulidae; genus Tragulus; species Tragulus kanchil. The sequence continues at coordinate 145,723,336 of JAIOJX010000002.1, read as the reverse complement.
ATCCAGACATCTGCCAGACTTGTGTCTGCTCTGCACAAGGAGGCAGCCTCAGAATGAAGCACGAGAACTGTCCACCTTCCTGTGTGCTGGGACTTAGAAAACAGAAATTCTTCGTTGACCCCCTTTTTTACTGGGACTTACGGGGACAACTGGGCTTTTACTTGCTCCCTTCCCACCTCCTACTTTTTCCCTCCCAGTTGGATCTGTTCATCTCCTTTTCAGTGTGTTGAGCCGTTGCCTTCTCTGCCACAGCTTTTAGATTCATCAGGTGTAGCAGTAGGGGATCCCTGAGCATCTTTAATCCACCTAGACTTCTGATCTGGAAGAGAGTTAAGGAAGGAGCATCATCCTCATCATCAGCCCACAACATGGTCTCTGAGCTTGTACTTTGTTCAGTGAATCACACACATCTCATGTCTCTACCGTGACAGGCAGCCCCCTTCCCTTCTTGTAAGAAAAGTGGATATCTAACCTCTGATTTGGTCTCTATTGTTTTTATCCAGTAATCTTTCAACTTCAGTCTTCATTTTAACCCTGGTCCTACCAACCCCCAGCCTCGTAATTTGGGCCCTGCTGTTTTAAGGGCAGGTGTTTCAGATGAAATATAGGCTATACTTTTGAGAAATCATGTTCTATGTTCCCTGTCAATGTTCTCCACTTTATTTGATGTCTGTTCATCTCTCGCCCTTCATTCTGACTCACTTTAAATTATTTAGTTCTGTATATTTAGTTTCGGTTCCATTAGGTTTTTGTTGCTGTGCATGGATTTTCTCTAGATGAGGCAAGCTAGGGCTACTCGATAGTTGCAGTGGAGTGGCTCCTCTTGCTTCAGAACATGGGCTCTATGCTTGTGGGCTTGATAGTTGTGGCACATGCGCTTAGTTGCCCCCTGGCATATGGGATCTTCCCAGACCAAGAATCGAATCTATGTTTCCTGCAGTGGCAGGTGGATTCTTAACCACAAAACTACCAAGGAAGTCCCCATCTGACTCATTTTAGATCTATTCTTTGTTTTAAATCATAGTCCTTACATTATGGGCCAGGCTTTCCTGCCTGCTCTAACGGTGTGACTGGACCTTCCTTATGTCCACCTGTCCCGTATTGTGAGTACCCCACTGCTTTTCATCTGAGAATCCAACGACCTGGCACCATTGTCTTGCATCCTTATCAGAGTGAGAGCATAGCAATTGAGGTAGGCAGACAACAGGAGAGGGGGCAGAGGTTTTCCACTCACCACTTCTCACCCCCACCCCAGGGATTCTTTCTTGGCAGAGGCAGGCTCCGGTCCAACCCCAGGCCAGCATGAGCTGGGACGATGTGGCACAGTTGTTGCTTTGCATCTCGTGTGTGGCTGCTGCCCCGTTTTTGTTTAGCAAGCTGCTATGCCAATTTACTCTGCATGTTGTTACATATTCTGCTCTTAATTTCAGTGAATCCCCATCATCAGCCCACAACATGGTCTCTGAGCTTGTACTTTGTTCAGTGAATCACACATCTCATGTCTCTACCGTGACAGGCAGCCCCTTCCTTCTTGTAAGAAAAGTGGATATCTAACCTCTGATTTGGTCTCTATTGTTTTTATCCAGTAATCTTTCAACTTCAGTCTTCATTTTAACCCTGGTCCTACCAACCCCCAGCCTCGTAATTTGGGCCCTGCTGTTTTAAGGGCAGGTGTTTCAGATGAAATATAGGCTATACTTTTGAGAAATCATGTTCTATGTTCCCTGTCAATGTTCTCCACTTTATTTGATGTCTGTTCATCTCTCGCCCTTCATTCTGACTCACTTTAAATTATTTAGTTCTGTATATTTAGTTTCGGTTCCATTAGGTTTTTGTTGCTGTGCATGGATTTTCTCTAGATGAGGCAAGCTAGGGCTACTCGATAGTTGCAGTGGAGTGGCTCCTCTTGCTTCAGAACATGGGCTCTATGCTTGTGGGCTTGATAGTTGTGGCACATGCGCTTAGTTGCCCCCTGGCATATGGGATCTTCCCAGACCAAGAATCGAATCTATGTTTCCTGCAGTGGCAGGTGGATTCTTAACCACAAAACTACCAAGGAAGTCCCCATCTGACTCATTTTAGATCTATTCTTTGTTTTAAATCATAGTCCTTACATTATGGGCCAGGCTTTCCTGCCTGCTCTAACGGTGTGACTGGACCTTCCTTATGTCCACCTGTCCCGTATTGTGAGTACCCCACTGCTTTTCATCTGAGAATCCAACGACCTGGCACCATTGTCTTGCATCCTTATCAGAGTGAGAGCATAGCAATTGAGGTAGGCAGACAACAGGAGAGGGGGCAGAGGTTTTCCACTCACCACTTCTCACCCCCACCCCAGGGATTCTTTCTTGGCAGAGGCAGGCTCCGGTCCAACCCCAGGCCAGCATGAGCTGGGACGATGTGGCACAGTTGTTGCTTTGCATCTCGTGTGTGGCTGCTGCCCCGTTTTTGTTTAGCAAGCTGCTATGCCAATTTACTCTGCATGTTGTTACATATTCTGCTCTAATTTGACTGCCATTTTGCTTCAGCGAGATGATGATTGTTTATGGCAGGGCTGTAATGTGTTGTCAGCCCAGGTTACTCGCTACTTGTTGGCAATGGCCTAACATTGCCTGAGACGTAGTGTCACTGTGAAATGGTTTGACAATGTTGAGACTGTGGTTATGTTGAGCAATAACAACTGTAGAGGTCGAGAAAGGGCATCGAAGAGAAACTGTGTTCGTAAAGCAAAAACAGAAAGGGAATACTAAGTAGGACAGCAGCAAATGTCATCAAAGAGCTTCATTTTCACACAATTTTCATAATTCAGTTTGTTTTCTGTGAACAGTGTTGATTCAGCTGCTGCTGGGGAGTAAGAAACACATTTCTGAGCTAGAGATGAATTTTGTTGAGCAGGACCATGACTACCATTTTCTTCTTTGTACACTTTCAGAAAGTTCTCAAGGCTGCTGAGGAATGCACATGCTCCTTATGCATGTGGGAGGCAAGGAGTTCATGGGGACACCTTGACTGTGTTTCATTTTTGAGACATTTATCTGAGTATCTTACTATCCTGGTTGACGAAGCTGTGGCCCACTTGAAGTTGTGTGAGAACAATGTGAAAATGGCATTTGTGTTCTTGGCTCTAATGGAGTTTTAGGACTGGCCATGAGTGATAGCACAAATATGTGATTACCACAGATAGGGTAAACTCTAAAGTGACTAGAACCCACTGAAAGAGTGGAGGATGGAGTGCCCCTCTGTCAACAAGCTCAGTGACCCTTTTAGGACTTCTGAATATTTTATATTAGTTGTTGATTCTCTTCCCAGGAGTCTGTGAAGCAGGCTCTCTGGTTGGGGCAGCATGTCCATGAGGAGATCTTGCCTGTATCCATCTGCGGAGAGGGGCAGAGGTTTTCCACTCACCACTTCTCACCCCCACCCCAGGGATTCTTTCTTGGCAGAGGCAGGCTCCGGTCCAACCCCAGGCCAGCATGAGCTGGGACGATGTGGCACAGTTGTTGCTTTGCATCTCGTGTGTGGCTGCTGCCCCGTTTTTGTTTAGCAAGCTGCTATGCCAATTTACTCTGCATGTTGTTACATATTCTGCTCTAATTTGACTGCCATTTTGCTTCAGCGAGATGATGATTGTTTATGGCAGGGCTGTAATGTGTTGTCAGCCCAGGTTACTCGCTACTTGTTGGCAATGGCCTAACATTGCCTGAGACGTAGTGTCACTGTGAAATGGTTTGACAATGTTGAGACTGTGGTTATGTTGAGCAATAACAACTGTAGAGGTCGAGAAAGGGCATCGAAGAGAAACTGTGTTCGTAAAGCAAAAACAGAAAGGGAATACTAAGTAGGACAGCAGCAAATGTCATCAAAGAGCTTCATTTTCACACAATTTTCATAATTCAGTTTGTTTTCTGTGAACAGTGTTGATTCAGCTGCTGCTGGGGAGTAAGAAACACATTTCTGAGCTAGAGATGAATTTTGTTGAGCAGGACCATGACTACCATTTTCTTCTTTGTACACTTTCAGAAAGTTCTCAAGGCTGCTGAGGAATGCACATGCTCCTTATGCATGTGGGAGGCAAGGAGTTCATGGGGACACCTTGACTGTGTTTCATTTTTGAGACATTTATCTGAGTATCTTACTATCCTGGTTGACGAAGCTGTGGCCCACTTGAAGTTGTGTGAGAACAATGTGAAAATGGCATTTGTGTTCTTGGCTCTAATGGAGTTTTAGGACTGGCCATGAGTGATAGCACAAATATGTGATTACCACAGATAGGGTAAACTCTAAAGTGACTAGAACCCACTGAAAGAGTGGAGGATGGAGTGCCCCTCTGTCAACAAGCTCAGTGACCCTTTTAGGACTTCTGAATATTTTATATTAGTTGTTGATTCTCTTCCCAGGAGTCTGTGAAGCAGGCTCTCTGGTTGGGGCAGCATGTCCATGAGGAGATCTTGCCTGTATCTCCACATCTGCAGCTCAGGATGGCTCAGTTGTCTCATCTACTGCACGTTGCCCTCAGGAACTCACTCTGCCCTGATTCTTTTCTTCTGTAATCTTAAGCAGTGTGGAAAAGTAGAACTCTTACTAAAGACATTTCCCACATGTGGACTTCTCTGAATGTACAAAAATGGCAAAATATACATTTCATTTGTGATGAAAGAAGCCAGAACAATTTTGATTTCCTGCAGTTGTCAAAGAGACTTCTTTTGCTACTAAATACCTTTCTTCCTGAAATTTATGACCTCCAGGCTCTCCCTACCCCTCTCCTTTTATGTCATGCATAAATCTTGAGTCTGGACCATAGCAGGCTTTTTTTACCCTCTCTCTCTTTCTTTTTATTGAGGTATAGTCAACATATGTGTACTCAGTCATGTCTAATTCTTTGTGACCCCAAAGACTGTAACCCTCCAGGCTCCTCTATCCATGGGATTTTCCAGGCAAGAATACTGGAATGGGTTTCCATTTCCTTCTCCAAGAGATCTTCCTGACCCTAGGGATCAAACCCATATCTTACATCTACTGCATTACAGGTGGATTCTTTACCACTGAGCCGTCAGGGAAATTCCTTAATCAACATATAGCACTGTGTCAGTTTCAGGAGTACAACATAATTGTGAAATAGTCTCCACAATGAGACTAGTTGACATCTGTCACCATTGTTACAGAATGTTTTTTCTTTGATGAATTTTTTTTTCCCCCTTAAAAATGTTCCTAAACTTGACCATTGATGTGTGCGGGCTCATCAGGAAAAAGGAATGCAACTTAATTGATGATCAGTGAGTGGCATCAGGCATAGCTCATGATTGCATCAAGGACCTGGTATGCCCACTGAGGAGGAAGTCTGTTCATTTTGCAGATTCTTTGCCTGTTGGTGCTCATTCCAAGCCTATGGTGCATATGCCTAGAGCCTTTGACAGAATAATGCATAGAATATGATGCCAGTCAGCTGAGTAGGTGTCTTCTTATTGTTGTCCACTTTCTACCAAGGTGAGCTAAGAATAGTATTTGCTAAGAGCTTTTAGAGAACTTTCATGCAAATGCTAAGTGTTGACGTTACTTCAGTTTAAATCAGATCATTTGGAGCTCTTCTTTGGCTGGGATCTCACAAAGCTGTGGACTCTTTTGTATCTTGGCCTCATGATCCTAGAAAAAAGAGGTGCCAACTAGTTTGAGTGAAGTGCAAATAAGTATTTTTTGAGTGTGGCTATGTGGAAAAGGAAGGTCCCAAGATCATAATTAAAACCCTGAATTAGTCTAAGTCAAGAAATTTGTTTTAACTTGGCATTTTCTTAGGAAGTTTACTTTTTTTTTCTCTAATAAAATTTCCTACGTATTTACCCTACAACCTGGCAATTTCACTGTTAGGTATTTACCCGAGAGGAATGAAAATGTACGCCTACACAAAAACTTGTACACTAGTGTTCCTAGTAACCATAAACTGAAAGTGAGCAATAACCATTAATAGGTGCAAGTTATGGCATAGGAAGATAATGGTTATTACTAAGCACTAAAAAGAAACAAACTACTGATAATGCACAACAACATGGATGAAGTTTGCAAGCAATGTGCCTAGGAAAAACAGTCAGATGCAGAAAAGTATGTTCTCTATGATTCCGCCTATGGGAAATAATGGAACAAACAAGACTCATGATAACCAAATGTAGACCAGTGTTTATCTGGAACTACAAAGCGACGTGAGGGAACGTGGATAGTGGAAGTGTTCTGACTCTTGATTGTAGTGGTGGTTACACATACGTGTGTGTGTGATACCTCAAGTATAAGAAAACTGATTTTAAAAATACATTTGTTCTAATCCCACTTCTGCTATATAAATAGGGACCACAGAAAATATTAGACATTCTTTCTCTATACTCCCATATGTGAACTCTACTTAGGGTTTCTGTCACCATATTGGAGCTATTAATTTAAATGTCAGTTCCTCCAATGGACTAATAAGCTGGATCGAAATTAATGGGCCCAGTAAAATTTTGGCTCCAACTCATTCCTTACTGTTATTATTACTATTACCTAAAGGGCTTGAATAGGTGGCTTTTGGATTCAGAGACTACATGAATGAATACCTTAGTAGGAAATCAGATTCCTGGCCTCGAGAGCAGCATTTGTTCATGAGTGGCCTTGATGAACATTTATTTTCTCTAAATAATGTTTGATAAGGTTCATTTCTTCATATCATCTGTCTGGCTAATAGTTTGTTTCTTTTGCGGGATTTTTCTCACAAAGCTGTGGACTCTTTTGTATCTTGGCCTCATGATCCTAGAAAAGTGGTGCCAACTAGTTTGAGTGAAGTGCAAATAAGTATTTTTTGAGTGTGGCTATGTGGAAAAGGAAGGTCCCAAGATCATAATTAAAACCCTGAATTAGTCTAAGTCAAGAAATTTGTTTTAACTTGGCATTTTCTTAGGAAGTTTACTTTTTTTTTCTCTAATAAAATTTCCTACGTATTTACCCTACAACCTGGCAATTTCACTGTTAGGTATTTACCCGAGAGGAATGAAAATGTACGCCTACACAAAAACTTGTACACTAGTGTTCCTAGTAACCATAAACTGAAAGTGAGCAATAACCATTAATAGGTGCAAGTTATGGCATAGGAAGATAATGGTTATTACTAAGCACTAAAAAGAAACAAACTACTGATAATGCACAACAACATGGATGAAGTTTGCAAGCAATGTGCCTAGGAAAAACAGTCAGATGCAGAAAAGTATGTTCTCTATGATTCCGCCTATGGGAAATAATGGAACAAACAAGACTCATGATAACCAAATGTAGACCAGTGTTTATCTGGAACTACAAAGCGACGTGAGGGAACGTGGATAGTGGAAGTGTTCTGACTCTTGATTGTAGTGGTGGTTACACATACGTGTGTGTGTGATACCTCAAGTATAAGAAAACTGATTTTAAAAATACATTTGTTCTAATCCCACTTCTGCTATATAAATAGGGACCACAGAAAATATTAGACATTCTTTCTCTATACTCCCATATGTGAACTCTACTTAGGGTTTCTGTCACCATATTGGAGCTATTAATTTAAATGTCAGTTCCTCCAATGGACTAATAAGCTGGATCGAAATTAATGGGCCCAGTAAAATTTTGGCTCCAACTCATTCCTTACTGTTATTATTACTATTACCTAAAGGGCTTGAATAGGTGGCTTTTGGATTCAGAGACTACATGAATGAATACCTTAGTAGGAAATCAGATTCCTGGCCTCGAGAGCAGCATTTGTTCATGAGTGGCCTTGATGAACATTTATTTTCTCTAAATAATGTTTGATAAGGTTCATTTCTTCATATCATCTGTCTGGCTAATAGTTTGTTTCTTTTAACATTTTGGTTTTCAAGTCTCTTTCAGTAAAAGGTGCAATTTGATTCTCGGACTTTTAATTTTATATTAGTGAGAGTACAGAAGGAAGAGAGCATGTAAGATGTAGTGCATTAAAAATATTTCACTAAGTAGTATATTTTGAAAAAAAATTAAAAAAAAAAATAATCCACACCCCTTGAAAGAAAGTGTTACAATTCTGTGGTGTCTTATTTATTTATTTATTTATTTTTTAAAGATTTATTTATTCATTTATTTTGGGCGGGGGTCGGGTTGGGGAGGGAGGGGAGCGGGCGTGCCACTTCTATTGGTCTTTCGTTTCTCTATTTTCATCCGTCTTTGTTCTTTGGCTCCTGTGGGCCTCCAGCTGCGGTGGCGTCTGTCGTTGCAGAGCGCCAGCTCTGGGCGCATGCGCTCCAGAGCTCCGGCTCGGTAATTGGACACATCGGTCCAGCCGCTCCGCGACACATGGGATCTTCCCAGGCCAGGGATCGAACCAGTGGCCCTTGCACTGCAAGGCAGTGTCCTTACCCACTGGACCACCAGGGGAAGCCCTGTGGTGTCTTTAATAATCAGTTTCCTATTTGTTGGTTTGCTTCTTTTTTTTTTACATGTTTCATTTAAAGATCTGATGTCTTAGTTGATATTATGAACTCAGATTCTTTGTTTTTTTCCTCATGTCTACTGTGTTTTATGTATCAAAGAAAGCAAAAGGCTTAAATTTTGTTTAAAGTATGCCTTATCTTCAAAAGGTATGTTATAGGACTTCCTGGTGGTCCAGTGGGTACTGCCTTGCAGTGTAAGGGCACTGGTTCGATCCTGGCCTGGGAAGATCCCATGTGCCATGGAACAGCTGGACCAATGTGTCCATTTTGGAAAAAGGTTTTTGGATGCTGGATCGAAATTAATGGGCCCAGTAAAATTTTGGCTCCAACTCATTCCTTACTGTTATTATTACTATTACCTAAAGGGCTTGAATAGGTGGCTTTTGGATTCAGAGACTACATGAATGAATACCTTAGTAGGAAATCAGATTCCTGGCCTCGAGGCAGCATTTGTTCATGAGTGGCCTTGATGAACATTTATTTTCTCTAAATAATGTTTGATAAGGTTCATTTCTTCATATCATCTGTCTGGCTAATAGTTTGTTTCTTTTAACATTTTGGTTTTCAAGTCTCTTTCAGTAAAAGGTGCAATTTGATTCTCGGACTTTTAATTTTATATTAGTGAGAGTACAGAAGGAAGAGAGCATGTAAGATGTAGTGCATTAAAAATATTTCACTAAGTAGTATATTTTGAAAAAAAATTAAAAAAAAAAATAATCCACACCCCTTGAAAGAAAGTGTTACAATTCTGTGGTGTCTTATTTATTTATTTATTTATTTTTTAAAGATTTATTTATTCATTTATTTTGGGCGGGGGTCGGGTTGGGGAGGGAGGGGAGCGGGCGTGCCACTTCTATTGGTCTTTCGTTTCTCTATTTTCATCCGTCTTTGTTCTTTGGCTCCTGTGGGCCTCCAGCTGCGGTGGCGTCTGTCGTTGCAGAGCGCCAGCTCTGGGCGCATGCGCTCCAGAGCTCCGGCTCGGTAATTGGACACATCGGTCCAGCCGCTCCGCGACACATGGGATCTTCCCAGGCCAGGGATCGAACCAGTGGCCCTTGCACTGCAAGGCAGTGTCCTTACCCACTGGACCACCAGGGGAAGCCCTGTGGTGTCTTTAATAATCAGTTTCCTATTTGTTGGTTTGCTTCTTTTTTTTTTACATGTTTCATTTAAAGATCTGATGTCTTAGTTGATATTATGAACTCAGATTCTTTGTTTTTTTCCTCATGTCTACTGTGTTTTATGTATCAAAGAAAGCAAAAGGCTTAAATTTTGTTTAAAGTATGCCTTATCTTCAAAAAGGTATGTTATAGGACTTCCCTGGTGGTCCAGTGGGTAAGGATACTGCCTTGCAGTGTAAGGGGCACTGGTTCGATCCCTGGCCTGGGAAGATCCCACGTGCCATGGAACAGCTGGACCAATGTGTCCAACTACCGAACCAGAGCTCTGGAGCATATGTGCCCAGATCTGGTGCTCTGCGACAAGAGAGGCCACTGTGGTAGGAGGCCCACAAAGGCCAAAAAACAAAGGTGGATGAAAATAAATAAATGAAAGATCAATAGAAGTGGCCAAAAAAAAAAAAGGTATGGCATATAAAATCTAATTTCATGATGTGTATGTTTTATGAATGAAACATAAAGTTGATAGCTCCTATCTAAAGCTTATTCATAAGATATAAGTTGCAAAAAAGTTTTTTGACAAGTGAGCTATTGAATTAATAACAAATATTTTCATGCCACAGTCTATATTAAGATGATTCCAAATAGCCCCCTTTTTATAACTGGCCACAGTAGAGTTACAGTGTTAGCCCCTGCATTCAAAATGAGGACAATTCTGGGCCATTAAAGGTCAAATGTGAGGTCCCTGGGCCCTATTGTGATATGTTTATCTGTGGACATGGAGTATAATGATAGATGATTTATTAAATTTATCAGGGTTGGAACTTCCCTAGAAATTGACTTGACAAATATGCATAAATTGCATTTGAAAAGATTAGTTCAATATTTAATAAAAATACAGCCCAAAGCTTTTATCATGACGTAGGCAGCCATAGTCTTCAGCAGTGGCAGCCACCTAAACTGGTTGTCCATCAGTTAGAGTCTTAACAGCTGAGTATTTTGGGCCACATAGTAAGCTGGAGGTCTTCTTGTTTAATCTCCATATTACATTGGGCTATTCATTGTGGCATCCCTGGGTTACTACAGTACATCTTGTTAAGTTTTTTTATCTGTGATGAATATTTATATTACGTACATGGGAAAATTGGTGGGTCCCCTTGGTAGAACATGATATGGGTATTTTAAAAGTAAACTTAAGGTCAGAATTTTTATCCTCTAGAGAAAATTTCATGTCTGATTAAGTAGTTTACATAAACTTAATCTTTTTCTGCTAGATGCATTATAATCTCGTTTTAGAATTTTTAAATTTTTCCTCTATGAAGTAAAATTATGTCTTTAATGGTTCGATCCTGGCCTGGGAAGATCCCAGTGCCATGGAACAGCTGGACCAATGTGTCCAACTACCGAACCAGAGCTCTGGAGCATATGTGCCCAGATCTGGTGCTCATGCGACAAGAGAGGCCACTGTGGTAGGAGGCCAACAAAGGCCAAAAAACAAAGGTGGATGAAAATAAATAAATGAAAGATCAATAGAAGTGGCCAAAAAAAAAAAAGGTATGGCATATAAAATCTAATTTCATGATGTGTATGTTTTATGAATGAAACATAAAGTTGATAGCTCCTATCTAAAGCTTATTCATAAGATATAAGTTGCAAAAAAGTTTTTTGACAAGTGAGCTATTGAATTAATAACAAATATTTTCATGCCACAGTCTATATTAAGATGATTCCAAATAGCCCCCTTTTTATAACTGGCCACAGTAGAGTTACAGTGTTAGCCCCTGCATTCAAAATGAGGACAATTCTGGGCCATTAAAGGTCAAATGTGAGGTCCCTGGGCCCTATTGTGATATGTTTATCTGTGGACATGGAGTATAATGATAGATGATTTATTAAATTTATCAGGGTTGGAACTTCCCTAGAAATTGACTTGACAAATATGCATAAATTGCATTTGAAAAGATTAGTTCAATATTTAATAAAAATACAGCCCAAAGCTTTTATCATGACGTAGGCAGCCATAGTCTTCAGCAGTGGCAGCCACCTAAACTGGTTGTCCATCAGTTAGAGTCTTAACAGCTGAGTATTTTGGGCCACATAGTAAGCTGGAGGTCTTCTTGTTTAATCTCCATATTACATTGGGCTATTCATTGTGGCATCCCTGGGTTACTACAGTACATCTTGTTAAGTTTTTTTATCTGTGATGAATATTTATATTACGTACATGGGAAAATTGGTGGGTCCCCTTGGTAGAACATGATATGGGTATTTTAAAAGTAAACTTAAGGTCAGAATTTTTATCCTCTAGAGAAAATTTCATGTCTGATTAAGTAGTTTACATAAACTTAATCTTTTTCTGCTAGATGCATTATAATCTCCAGTATTATTCATGTAGCTATTCCTCTGTGAACCATAAAATGTTCATTTCTTCAAAATGAATATGAAGCTCAAAGCATTAGTGGTCTTAAGAGCATAAAAACTTTATTGCTTTGTGCTTAACATTTTTCAAGTAACTTTGGAAAGCCGAAACAAGTTTTGCATTTAGATTAATGGAAGATGTTTTCCATTTGAAGGAACTGGCAAGGGAGCAACAATAACAAAAATCCCCCAAGGTTAAAAATGTAGTGCTTGTGATTCTCACCAGAACTGTGTTAGCAGAACAATCATTTCTCAGCATGGAAAGGTATCATAATTGGTCTATACAGTCGCAATACTGAAAATGAGTATGCTTCAGAGAAAGCTAATATGACTCTACTTAATAATTTCCTTCAAGAGCCTGCATTTGAATGTATATTCCACCCAGCTTGAGGCAAACAATTTGTTCCTATAAGTTCTAGTGGAAGTTACCAGGGGGTCATGCAATTTATTTTTGTCTCGAAGTTTTAGGAACTGTAGAACTAAAGACACATTCGCTTGCCTTTTTCCACTAGTAATTTGATCCAATTGGCAATGCTGCTGTCTTCTTCTCCCCGATTCTATTATGCGGGAAGAGGAGAAGCATTCATAAAATATTGTGACAAAAAAAAAAAATCTTCTTGGAGATGTTTCCTCTTTGTGTTTGAACCTCTGGTTCACTTGTGAATATTTGCATTCTTACTGCTGGCCAAAACAGACTGGTTTTCTGTTGTTGTTGTTGTTCTCATGGGTCTTTTCTTAAATACAGTATTATGTGTTCTTTTCACTAAGATTGGCCAGTATTGTAGGCTGTTTCTTTTGGGTGGGGGGGTGTGGGTTGGGGAGGGAGGGAGGCGGGCGGGCCACTTCTATTGGTCTTTCGTTTATCTATTTTTCATCCATCTTTGTTCTTTGGCCTGTGTGGGCCTCCCATCGCAGTGGCCTCTCTCATTGCAGAGCACCAGCTCTGGGTGCATACACTCCAGAATGCTGACTCGTAATTGGACACAATTACAATTCTTGAGAGGGTGAAGGACAGTTAGACACTTTTCATTTCTGTTGTTCGATCTTATTCTTTTTTTTTTTTTTTGATCTTATACTTTTAAGAATTGACAGTGTTGAAGGTTATGTTGTCTTACTGCTCAAACAGAATAGTTTCTGCAATCACACCCAACTTTAAATTGGGGAGCATTCTTCTTCAGTTTAATCCACATTCCCCAAACACTCCTATTCCTTAGTATTAATGGTTTTGTTTTTTCAAAAGTAGTCTTTATTACCTTCATCTGAGAAGAGTTATGGGCTTTCAGTCCTCATATCTCAAACACACAAAGATGAAAAATAAATTTTATAATCAGCTTTATTGCTAATTCTTATAGCTGAAACAATTAATAGAAAGAATGGGGAAATGAAGGTACGTGGCAGGTTTACAGATAGCCATGTTAGCAAAACGCATTTGTGAGGGTGTCCACGTTAAACATCTAGGACTTGCATGAGAACAGCTATGCCAGACTAGTTTCTTGTAATTTAAATATATACTTGGTTTTTGTTTTAAATGTAATAAACTAATGTGTTTTCCTAAGTGTGTATCTGTTCAAGAAGAGTGACTGGGTTAGTAAGGAATCAAGGACTAGAATAGAAAAAAACTGATGAAGAGAATGAAAATGTGATTCCTTTTCTTCATTCTCTTCTTCTTCTGAACTTTTAAGATCAGTTCTCCTAATGAGAAACCACGTGGCATGCCATTCTTTTTGTTGTTGTTGTTCATTTTTCTCTTCAGTTCTTGGCAGTCTCTTTAGTTTCTTTTTAGTTTCTTTTCTGTATGACTATTAATGAGAAAAATGTGTAAGATTCAGGATGAGGGAAAGGAATGAAGGCTGGTGGTCCATATGCAGAAATATTAATTCCTGGATGATATGAATACTGTATATTAAATGTGACTGAAAGTATTATTAAATGTGACTGAAAATATTATATTGGTCTTATTTAAGCTTAACCACTGACAACCACTTGAGAAATATGTACAGTCTTAAATGTGATTTATTTAGAGAAAACTACCATCAAAGGCCATTCAAACTGCTCTCTCATGCAACACAGCTCTGGGTGCATACACTCCAGAATGCTGACTCGTAATTGGACACAATTACAATTCTTGAGAGGGTGAAGGACAGTTAGACACTTTTCATTTCTGTTGTTCGATCTTATTCTTTTTTTTTTTTTTTGATCTTATACTTTTAAGAATTGACAGTGTTGAAGGTTATGTTGTCTTACTGCTCAAACAGAATAGTTTCTGCAATCACACCCAACTTTAAATTGGGGAGCATTCTTCTTCAGTTTAATCCACATTCCCCAAACACTCCTATTCCTTAGTATTAATGGTTTTGTTTTTTCAAAAGTAGTCTTTATTACCTTCATCTGAGAAGAGTTATGGGCTTTCAGTCCTCATATCTCAAACACACAAAGATGAAAAATAAATTTTATAATCAGCTTTATTGCTAATTCTTATAGCTGAAACAATTAATAGAAAGAATGGGGAAATGAAGGTACGTGGCAGGTTTACAGATAGCCATGTTAGCAAAACGCATTTGTGAGGGTGTCCACGTTAAACATCTAGGACTTGCATGAGAACAGCTATGCCAGACTAGTTTCTTGTAATTTAAATATATACTTGGTTTTTGTTTTAAATGTAATAAACTAATGTGTTTTCCTAAGTGTGTATCTGTTCAAGAAGAGTGACTGGGTTAGTAAGGAATCAAGGACTAGAATAGAAAAAAACTGATGAAGAGAATGAAAATGTGATTCCTTTTCTTCATTCTCTTCTTCTTCTGAACTTTTAAGATCAGTTCTCCTAATGAGAAACCACGTGGCATGCCATTCTTTTTGTTGTTGTTGTTCATTTTTCTCTTCAGTTCTTGGCAGTCTCTTTAGTTTCTTTTTAGTTTCTTTTCTGTATGACTATTAATGAGAAAAATGTGTAAGATTCAGGATGAGGGAAAGGAATGAAGGCTGGTGGTCCATATGCAGAAATATTAATTCCTGGATGATATGAATACTGTATATTAAATGTGACTGAAAGTATTATTAAATGTGACTGAAAATATTATATTGGTCTTATTTAAGCTTAACCACTGACAACCACTTGAGAAATATGTACAGTCTTAAATGTGATTTATTTAGGGAAAACTACCATCAAAGGCCATTCAAACTTTTTATGACAACATTAACTTCTTAAGCAGGGTAAATCAGTTCCCTTCTCATGCATACGTGCTAAGTCACTTTAGTCGTGTCCAACTCTTTGTGACCCCATGGACTGTAGTGTGCCAGGCTCCTCTGTCCATGGGATTCTCCAGGCAAGAATACTGGAGTGGGTTGCCCTGCCCTCCTTCAGGGCATCTTCCTGATCCAGGAGTTGAACCTGCATGTCTTAAGTCTCCTGGATTGGCAGGCGGGCTCCTTACCACTAGTGCCACCTGGGAACCACATCAAATAAGCCTGCTTTTGTAAGTTACACAGTCTGCAACTGCAGCATTAGTGGTGTCCTCTGGATTGTGCAGTATACAACCTGCAAAACTGTATGAGGCAACCCAGTAATTCCGTTCTAGGTATACATTCAGAATTGAAAGCATTTATTTCTGTGAAAACTGATTTAGGATGTTCACACAACATTATTCATGATAACCAAAAGGCGGAAACAACCTAAATACCCATCAACTGATAAATGGATAAAGAAAATGTGGTATATCCTTATAAGGGAATATTATTCAGCCATAAAAGGAAGAGTACTGAAAATTCAAAGCATTATGCTAAGTGAAAGAAGCCAGACACAAAAGGGCACACATATGCTTTGGTTTCGTTTATATAAAATTCCAGAATGGATAAATCCGGCAAGTCTGAAAGTAGATTCATGGTTGCCAGGAGCTGACAGTGAGAGGAACGAAGAGTGACTGCCTGATGGATGTGACTTTCCTTTTGAAGGTGATGAGAATGTTCTGGAATTAGGTAATGGTGAAACTTGTATAGCCTTAGGAAATTCTAAAAAACCTAGTGAAATGTACCATTTAAAATAGTTAAGATGATGAATTTTGTGCTATATGAATTTTATTTCAGTTAAAAACCAATGCTAGACAAAATAAAGTAAATGTATCCAGTGGGGACTGACTGTAAATGAGTATGTGGGAACTTTCAAGGGTGAGGGAAGTGTTGTAAAACTAGATTGAGGTAATGATTGTGTAATAGTAGAAATTCATTAAAGCTCAAAAAACCGTGCATTTAAAACGTGGGTGAATTCTAGGGAATGCATTTATATCTCAGTAAAACTTCAAAAAAACATATAAGGCAGTTGTGAAATCTGAGCCACTGTCTGAATTTTAGAAGTTTCAAAGAGTTTTCTAAGTGTGAATTTATCATGAATAACTTTTGCTGGTATTGTGTTTCCTGTGGTTTCCCAGGACCTGAAATGCAAAAAACACATTGCGATTTCCATGCTGAATTGCTTCTTTTGAAATATAGCCATTTGCAGATGTCCTGTTTGTCTGAGATTGGGCATGTTTTGTCATACCAACTCTGATTTCTATTGTTGGTGACACATTAATAACCGAACTTCTTTCCTCTGTGCAGAAAAATCGCTTCTGGATAATGTTTGCAAATCAAATTGTGTCTTCTTTTTGTGCTAGGTTGTCCTCAAACTCTGATTGGTTTGTTACAGACATCCCTATCCCAGCTTCTCTGTCCTTGTTTAGTTAAAATATCTGTATGCTGTAGCAAATTATGAAATCCTGTGGATGTACTGCTGTTTAGTGTGGAAATGGCATTTCCTCATTACCAAAGATAAGCTCTAAATATTTTTTGCACCCCCCTCCCCGCTGAGTTATACCATAATATATTCAAAAGCGTTTTCTCCATCACCTTATTTCTCTGAGCAAATTTTTTTTTTTTTCCCCTGAATACTGACACCAGATGCAGTCTGCATGAACATTAGTCCCAGGGACATCTTGTCTTCCTCCTCCGACCGGGAGATTACAGGAAGCAGAGCTGACTCCTCTTGTAGATTCACAATGCGCTGACATGATAATAGGACATGAATGGGCTCTGGAATGCCTTTTTCCTTGAGCTCGGTTGAGAGAGGAACAGCGGCAGACAACTCCAGGGCCTGAATTTCATTCGGTGTGACAATGAGAGAGATAAGTAGATGTGACAGTTATGAATGATCCTCTGTCATGCACTTACGCGTTCAGACTCAGATAAACTGACACTGCTGTCACACACCAGCTATGGAGAGCTGAGACCTCTGATGAACCTTCGGTAATGGGAGGAACTTTCAAGGGTGAGGGAAGTGTTGTAAAACTAGATTGAGGTAATGATTGTGTAATAGTAGAAATTCATTAAAGCTCAAAAAACCGTGCATTTAAAACGTGGGTGAATTCTAGGGAATGCATTTATATCTCAGTAAAACTTCAAAAAAACATATAAGGCAGTTGTGAAATCTGAGCCACTGTCTGAATTTTAGAAGTTTCAAAGAGTTTTCTAAGTGTGAATTTATCATGAATAACTTTTGCTGGTATTGTGTTTCCTGTGGTTTCCCAGGACCTGAAATGCAAAAAACACATTGCGATTTCCATGCTGAATTGCTTCTTTTGAAATATAGCCATTTGCAGATGTCCTGTTTGTCTGAGATTGGGCATGTTTTGTCATACCAACTCTGATTTCTATTGTTGGTGACACATTAATAACCGAACTTCTTTCCTCTGTGCAGAAAAATCGCTTCTGGATAATGTTTGCAAATCAAATTGTGTCTTCTTTTTGTGCTAGGTTGTCCTCAAACTCTGATTGGTTTGTTACAGACATCCCTATCCCAGCTTCTCTGTCCTTGTTTAGTTAAAATATCTGTATGCTGTAGCAAATTATGAAATCCTGTGGATGTACTGCTGTTTAGTGTGGAAATGGCATTTCCTCATTACCAAAGATAAGCTCTAAATATTTTTTGCACCCCTCCCACCCCGCTGAGTTATACCATAATATATTCAAAAGCGTTTTCTCCATCACCTTATTTCTCTGAGCAAATTTTTTTTTTTTTCCCCTGAATACTGACACCAGATGCAGTCTGCATGAACATTAGTCCCAGGGACATCTTGTCTTCCTCCTCCGACCGGGAGATTACAGGAAGCAGAGCTGACTCCTCTTGTAGATTCACAATGCGCTGACATGATAATAGGACATGAATGGGCTCTGGAATGCCTTTTTCCTTGAGCTCGGTTGAGAGAGGAACAGCGGCAGACAACTCCAGGGCCTGAATTTCATTCGCGGTGTGACAATGAGAGAGATAAGTAGATGTGACAGTTATGAATGATCCTCTGTCATGCACTTACGCGTTCAGACTCAGATAAACTGACACTGCTGTCACACACCAGCTATGGAGAGCTGAGACCTCTGATGAACCTTCTAATATGGTAAATGGGAGTCTTAATTCTTCATTAACTGGAAAAAGGAGATTTGGCCATGTAATTTTCTCCTTGCTGCCTATTTTAAAGATTCCAATAACCCAGCATTTACAGTTGACTAGGCAGGGATTGCTTTCCCCCCCTCTACACTTGCAACATGCAGACTGTGAAATCTGAGGAAACGCCGCTTAAACCTAGACTTATTGCCTTGGTTATCTTTAATGACTTTGAAATGTATTGGCCTCATTATGGAACAGTGCAGTTATCAATTCCTCTAATTAGGTGATGTGCTCCCATAAGAAATTTAACATTAAAGCACAAAACTGAGCTTATTAGAGGCGTGCCAGGCAGGCCACCTCAGTATCAGTGGTCAATTTAAGATACTGTTTCTTTATCAACTCTTTCACACCTTCACTCTGATTCCTCCTTGGAGATAGTAGGGTTTGGGGTAGTTTTCTTTGTCCTTAAAGGCTGCATCCTCCTATCATACCTCCAATGCCTTATGTGACATTTCACTGCTTCTTGAGAATAAACTGTGATCTCACTTTGCTATTGACTAGGAGCCTGGGAAAGGGAGGAAGTGGATGGATTATATTTAAATGCTCTGAGTATCAATACATCTGCATTTCTCAGTATTTATCTCATGGCTTGTAACTCTTAAAGAGTTAAAACAGCATGTTATTCTTTTCTGTTAATTCCAAAAGATTTCCTTTCTATAAGTAACTTAACACAGATTTTTTTTTTTTAAATAAAAAGTTTGGGACCATTATTTGTTCATTAAATAGTGATGCTATTTCAATCAGACATGCTTCAATTACATTTCTAGAAGGCTGAGGTGAGGTTTCTGGGTTTAGCCTGCAGTGAAGGGATGCTAGGTGTCTTTTAATATATACGTACATATGTGTGTTTATTTGTCTGCTTGAAATTTTTAGTTGAGCTGTGTGGGATCTAGTTCCATGACCAGGGTTGGAACCCAGGCCTCTTGCACTGGGAGTTCAGGAGAGTCTTAACCACTGGACCACCAGGGGAGTTTCAGTTCTAGATATCTTAACTATTCTTTACCTCAATCATCCATCTGAACAACAAAAATCATTGTGGCCTCCCCTTTGGGGATACTCTATTGTTTAATTAGTATTTTCTAATAACTTGCAAATCCTTAGAGAAAAGTTAACAAAATAAGTCTAAGAAGTTACCTTTGGGGTTTGTCATTACTGTTATTGCTATTATTGTCGTCATTATTACTACATAGGATTAGGTCTTCTTTTCAGTTGACTACTTGAAGATGTGTTTCAGATCTCATGGAGTAAAGTTTACCTTTAGTGTGACAGTGCTCAAATTAGAGAGGTGTACTAAATACAAGCTTTAAAGTATTTGTTTTTTATTTACCAAGCAGCTCTTGATTTTTTAAATTAATTAAAAATTAATTAATTAAAAAATTTGGGGGGGTGTTGGGTTTTTGTTGCTACACATGAGCTTTCTCTAATTGTGGCAAATGGGGGTTACTCTCCAGTTGTGGTGTGGGGCTTCTCATTGCAGTGGCTTCACTTGTTACAGAGTGTGGGCTCTAGGACACATGGGCTTCAGTATTTGCAGAGCACAGGCTTAGTTGCCTCCAGCTATGTGGAATCTTCCTGGACAGGGATCAAACCGGTGTCCCCTGCATTGCAAGGTGGATTCTTAGCCACTGGACCACCAGGAAGCACTGGAACAGTCACGGTCAGTTCACTCAGTTGTGTCTGACTCTTTGCAACCCCATGGGCGAGCCATGGAATTCTCCAGGCAAGAGTACTGGAGTGGGTTGCCATGCCATCCTCCAGGGGATCTTCCCAACCCAGGAATACCTGGTACTGTTAATGGCAGGAATGTTAACTCTTTTCCCTGCAAGAAGATTCACTCCCAATTAAGAATTTCAGAATGTAAATCTTAATCATCTTCTCTCAAATGGACTTTGAGGAAACCTTCCCATGCATGCACGTATGAGCAGAAGTCTGCTACATCTGTTCAGCAATAATATTACATCTTTCTGAACCAGTTTTTATCCTTAATTTAAATCTGCTTGACACTGCCTGTAATAGGAGTTACAGCCAGGGCCTTCCTGGTGTGAGGGTTTTTATAAACCCTTTTCTCATAGCAGGGAAGGCCTTATTGGGGCTCACCCACGCTCAAATTCAGAGAACCCCACCCTGCCTATTTCCATGACACCTTCCTGTAGTCTGCCTCTTCCCTGTTCATCTTGCTCTCTTTGCCATGCAGGGTTCTTCACATCTTAGTATCTGCCTTGAACATGCCTTCTTATTCAGGATCTCCTTGCCAGAAAATGGGGCTCTGATTGTACCACAAATGGGTGGCAGAAGGATCTATTGGCTCCTAATAGAATTCTTTGAGAGTCTGGATTTTAATTACGTCGATTGAAATTCTCGTTTTGTCACCTGCTGGCTAGTTATTTAACGTCCCTGGGCCTCAGTTCCCTGTCTATAAAAATGGAGCTGATAATAGTGCCTATCTCATCATGGGTCCTAGAGAAGGTCTTTGTGAAACACAGACCAGTGTAGGTCACATAAGTAAGCACTAATAAATGACATTTGTTACTGCTTTTGCTTCTGCTGCCATCATTTTACCATTTCTTCTCTCTCACAGTCCATAACAATAAACCAAACCCTCTAACTCTTGATGGATCTATGATTCTTAGCATTTGAGATCTATGACTTGCTGTTTCCTTTTTTCGACTCCTGTACTCACATTACTGTGTATGAAATTATAAATCAAAACAGAATTGATCACCATGATATAAAAGAGCTCCAGAATCTACTAGCATATCCCCTCTCTCCTTCTCTTCTTTATCCTAACCATCCTGTCTAGTCTTGAGGAAACTCTTTTGTAAAGTAAGCCCTTCATTTTGAATCTAATAAATGTATTCGTTGGGTTGAATGTAACAAGCCATACTCATTGAAATACAAAGATGAGGAGGATAGGTCCCTCCTGTCAAGGAGCAATAATAATAACAGTATGAACGACTTCACAGAGGGTGTGGTATTGGAGTTGGATTTTGAAAGATGAGTAAATGTTTACTAGATGAAAAGAATTAAGAGCATTCCAGGC
The DNA here is from genome assembly GCA_022376925.1 of Tragulus kanchil. Classification (NCBI taxonomy): domain Eukaryota; kingdom Metazoa; phylum Chordata; class Mammalia; order Artiodactyla; family Tragulidae; genus Tragulus; species Tragulus kanchil. Next base: position 145,701,841 of record JAIOJX010000002.1, on the reverse strand, counting down.
AGAGAGAACAGCACGTGGATAAGGTGATGAGGCAGTGGAAGCCAGTTCTGACACGTACGAGCTGAGCATTTAGCAGGGTGAGACTTAGGTTTCAGGAGGAGGATGTGAGAATAGAGAGGGATGCAATGGACTGGCGCAAAGACCCTTGTGTACCACGCTAAAGAGTCTGGACTTAATCTTGTGGGCAATTGAAGCCTTTGAAAGATTTGTAGCCAGCAAGGGATCTGATCTGATTTGCTGGCTCATTCTAATGGCTCTGTGGAAGGACGTCTTGGAGAGGAGTTCAAGACTGGAGCCAAGGGACATGTCAAGTAGTGTTTCAAGTGCTAACTATCCCCTCCTGCTTCTCATGTTGCTAAATAGAGTGGAGCAGAATGATATGTGTTTCTGAGAGACGGGTGTTTGAGCCGACTTCCCAGTAGTCTCTCGAGTATGTGGAGAGGGTGCGTGGAGGGAAGACACATAATCCTTACCCTGCCCTCTTCCCACCTTAATCTTTTAAAAGAGACAGGAGCAAAGCTCCTATCACATTGGACTTGACTGAAGACAGAAGTCCTTGAGCATCCTTCCCCGAAGTGCTGGCAGGGCTGCGGCTCGAAAAGGAGAAGAGATTAGAATAACGCCTTCCCTGCTCAGAGCGAGGGCAGGCGGACCCTCACACTGGATGGTTCCAATCCCAAGCCTCTCCTGACAAGCGCTGCGAGCAGCCGACGTCCTTGACTTCTCTTCTGGGATCCTTACTCTGCAGCATTTAACTAAGTTCAGGGTATTCTGTGTCTTTCTTTCACCTCAGTTGCTTCAAGAAGATGAGAATTTGCTTTACAAAGAAAAAACTGTCAAAAAAGCTCTATAAAATGGCGTTAAAAAAAGAAAATCCCGCACTTGCTTCTTCAGAATGCTTCTCTCCAATTGCCATTGTCCCTTTTTGTCCTTCCCAGAGCCTTGGAAAATATTATTTATGTGTATCATTGTAATGATTTGTTGAAAATCAATAGAATTGCGTGTTCTGATTGGCAGTGATACCTTTCTGCATCTCCCTTTTCATCCTCTCTTCAGCCCTCACAAATTGTTATTTCTGAGAGTATTATTATTGTAATTGCTTTAAAGGAATTGACAAAAATACCACAACAATTTCATGCATCAGAATTATTACACAGGTTTGGCGGGGAGTCGGGGTGCGGGGAGGGTTCTATATGTCAGTGCAGGATGTGTTATTCCTAAATGATTATTCCAGAAAATACTAATCAAAAACGTCTCCCTCCAGAACAGCACGATGGCTTTAATATCAGCTGCTGTTTCTTTGAATGGGGTTGCCCAATCTTTCATCAAAGAAACACATCACCCGTATCCCTGTCTTTAAAAACAGCAATTATGTGTAAATGCCTCCTGATTTATTTGAGCCAGGGCCACTGGCCAGTATGAGTCACCACAATTTATTGCTAACCGTCACTTTTACATGATAGGTCTGTAACAAATATCTACCGCATATTGTTAAATTAATCTTCCATTTAAAATTAATGGAGTTAGACTCCCCAGGTTCAATGTAATTTCGTGTTCACGGGCAGGGAAGGATGTGTGCTGCATACAGAATGAGGCAAGGCCCAACGCCCTAATCTTTCATCACCTTGAACCTGGAGACTAGGACACGTCTCAGCACCAGCTAATGAGATTGAGCCGGCGTCTCTCCTGAGGATGCTGGCTCAAAGAGGCTTTTCTGCTCAGAAATAGCAGGCTCCGTCTTATTTTAATAATTCCTCATATATGACAAGTCTGATGTTATGTATGAAAGAGCCAGGCTTGAAAGAAGAGATAAAATGAATTTTATATCATTACTTCAAACCTGAAGTCAAGGGAAGTGTGTTACCGTTAAATTAAAAAAAAAAAAAAAGAAAAAGGGCAGGAAGCATTTTAGCCGTGAAATATAGTGACTTGTAAACCAGGAGTCATCCTTTCATTTATTTTAATGCACAATCACCTTAGATTTCTATAATTCTTGAACCTTTTCATGCATGAATCAAAATAATGTGGATGAAAGCAGGAGCTGGTTCAATAAACATTTAGATGAAAATATCAGCAGGAACATGTAATTCCTGATGGGATATGTCACAGGAAGCCTCTGAAGTCCCTTCGCTTCTTTTCCCTGACATCCTTTAAAAATGCGTTTTTCTTCTGAGTGCCGCTTACCTACTATTTAGGCTTTTAAAGTTTAAAGATGATTAAGCCAAATTACACAGTAGTACTGGCTTTCTGTTTCTTAATCCTTTTTGCAGACTTGGTGACTTTTTTGCATCCGTGAAGAGGAAAGCCAGACAGAACAGTTTATTGGCTATGGTAGTTCTGGCAAATGGTTGCTTCAGTTCTTAGAGCTTAAACTCCAGGAACAATGGGACCATTTTCATACGTAAAGACATTGTGTATAAAAGGACAGGGAGTTAGGGCTTCCCTAGTGGTTCAGTGGTTAAGAATCTGCCTTGCAATGCAGGGGACATGGGTTCCATCCCTGATCATGGAACTAAGCTCAGGAAACTAAGATCCCACATGATATAGAGCAGCTAGCCTGTGTACTGTAACTAAGACCCTGAAACTGAGACCCAATGTAGCCAAATAAATATATAAAGTAAGATTAAGACAGCAAATTGTAAAGGGAAAGAAAGACACAGATGAGGTAACCATCATTTTGTTTGTTCATTCTATGAGTTTAACTTCATTTACTTCTGATTATTTCAGAAAGGAATTCTAAGGGCATTTATACTTCATATTGGATTTATAATGCAATATATAAGTGAGTCTAGAACTCTTTCTGTTCCAATTCAGATCCAAAGTAAAATTTCCAAAGAAGTAGGGTTAGTATTTTACTACCTGTAGATGATGATGATACTATAATAATAATTATTATTATTATTTACTTAAGATTGCATTCTATAATTTAGAATTATGTTGCCTTATAAACTCATCTATCTCAGTGAACATAGAGTTAAAGGAAAAAATGAAAACTCAGGTACAAGAATCAAGTATGTTCACTAGTGACTTAGTGACACATGGCAGTTTTTAAAATTACATCATTTTGGTAGGCTATTTGTAAGGGAATATTTTTAAAATGTTACTCCATGTCTCTACTTGAATAAGATTTAGAAAATAGGAGGATTTTAGAATGAGGTAAATGACTAAAAATGATGAAATTACCTTACAAATTGGAAAAAAAAGAAATGAATAATAGTAGGGACTTCTGTCTCCATGAAACTGAATTACTTTGCTTCTCAATAGCCTCTTTTCTGATGTCTTTATTTCTTCAGTGCTTGTGATCCATATTTGGCAAATTAAGATGATTAAGCAAATTACACAGTAGTACTGGCTTTCTGTTTCTTAATCCTTTTTGCAGACTTGGTGACTTTTTTGCATCCGTGAAGAGGAAAGCCAGACAGAACAGTTTATTGGCTATGGTAGTTCTGGCAAATGGTTGCTTCAGTTCTTAGAGCTTAAACTCCAGGAACAATGGGACCATTTTCATACGTAAAGACATTGTGTATAAAAGGACAGGGAGTTAGGGCTTCCCTAGTGGTTCAGTGGTTAAGAATCTGCCTTGCAATGCAGGGGACATGGGTTCCATCCCTGATCATGGAACTAAGCTCAGGAAACTAAGATCCCACATGATATAGAGCAGCTAGCCTGTGTACTGTAACTAAGACCCTGAAACTGAGACCCAATGTAGCCAAATAAATATATAAAGTAAGATTAAGACAGCAAATTGTAAAGGGAAAGAAAGACACAGATGAGGTAACCATCATTTTGTTTGTTCATTCTATGAGTTTAACTTCATTTACTTCTGATTATTTCAGAAAGGAATTCTAAGGGCATTTATACTTCATATTGGATTTATAATGCAATATATAAGTGAGTCTAGAACTCTTTCTGTTCCAATTCAGATCCAAAGTAAAATTTCCAAAGAAGTAGGGTTAGTATTTTACTACCTGTAGATGATGATGATACTATAATAATAATTATTATTATTATTTACTTAAGATTGCATTCTATAATTTAGAATTATGTTGCCTTATAAACTCATCTATCTCAGTGAACATAGAGTTAAAGGAAAAAATGAAAACTCAGGTACAAGAATCAAGTATGTTCACTAGTGACTTAGTGACACATGGCAGTTTTTAAAATTACATCATTTTGGTAGGCTATTTGTAAGGGAATATTTTTAAAATGTTACTCCATGTCTCTACTTGAATAAGATTTAGAAAATAGGAGGATTTTAGAATGAGGTAAATGACTAAAAATGATGAAATTACCTTACAAATTGGAAAAAAAAGAAATGAATAATAGTAGGGACTTCTGTCTCCATGAAACTGAATTACTTTGCTTCTCAATAGCCTCTTTTCTGATGTCTTTATTTGTTACATTTTCTGTAGCAGGGTGCTTGGTGAATCCCATCCTAAAATATCCCTTTTTCAGTCTTCCACTCAAGACCTCCTTGCCTTAAGTTCCATCTATGATATTCTTCTGCCCTATTTTTTATATCCTCACCTTCTTCTTCTCCTCCTTTTATCCATCTTGAAAAGTCTTCTCATGTTGTGCCTTAGAAGCTTCATCTTTTTTAGTTTTCTCTTATTGTTGTGGAGACAGAGGGCAAGTTGATATGCTCAAGTTTCAGGTCAAGTGTACTTCTGGAGGTAAACTCAAAAAAATTGAAAGCAGGGATTCAGACAGATACTTGGGAGCCAGTGTTCAGAGGAGCATTATCACAATAGTCAGCAGGTGGCAGCAGTCCGGGTGTCCCATCATCAGGTGAGTAGATAAACAAAATGTGGTATGTCCATATAATGAAATACTATTCAGTCTTATAAAGCAAGAAAATTCAGACACTACCATTTGAATGAACCTTGGAAATATTCTGCTAACGGAAGTGGACACAGAAGGATAAATACTGTGTGATTCCACTATATGAAGTACCAAGAGTAGTCAAATTCATGTGAACTTAGGTTGCCAGGGGCTAGGGACAAGGGAAAAGAGTGTTCATTCGCTCAGTTGTGTCTGACTCTTTGAGACCCCATGGACTGCAGCATGCCAGGCTTCCCTGTCTTTCACCATCTCCTGGAACTTGCTCAGACTCATGTCTACTGAGTTGATGATGCCATCCAACCATCTCACCCTCTATTGTCCTTCCTTCTTTTCTTTATTTTTAACAAGTGAACATAGAGTTAAAGGAAAAAATGAAAACTCAGGTACAAGAATCAAGTATGTTCACTAGTGACTTAGTGACACATGGCAGTTTTTAAAATTACATCATTTTGGTAGGCTATTTGTAAGGGAATATTTTTAAAATGTTACTCCATGTCTCTACTTGAATAAGATTTAGAAAATAGGAGGATTTTAGAATGAGGTAAATGACTAAAAATGATGAAATTACCTTACAAATTGGAAAAAAAAGAAATGAATAATAGTAGGGACTTCTGTCTCCATGAAACTGAATTACTTTGCTTCTCAATAGCCTCTTTTCTGATGTCTTTATTTGTTACATTTTCTGTAGCAGGGTGCTTGGTGAATCCCATCCTAAAATATCCCTTTTTCAGTCTTCCACTCAAGACCTCCTTGCCTTAAGTTCCATCTATGATATTCTTCTGCCCTATTTTTTATATCCTCACCTTCTTCTTCTCCTCCTTTTATCCATCTTGAAAAGTCTTCTCATGTTGTGCCTTAGAAGCTTCATCTTTTTTAGTTTTCTCTTATTGTTGTGGAGACAGAGGGCAAGTTGATATGCTCAAGTTTCAGGTCAAGTGTACTTCTGGAGGTAAACTCAAAAAAATTGAAAGCAGGGATTCAGACAGATACTTGGGAGCCAGTGTTCAGAGGAGCATTATCACAATAGTCAGCAGGTGGCAGCAGTCCGGGTGTCCCATCATCAGGTGAGTAGATAAACAAAATGTGGTATGTCCATATAATGAAATACTATTCAGTCTTATAAAGCAAGAAAATTCAGACACTACCATTTGAATGAACCTTGGAAATATTCTGCTAAACGGAAGTGGACACAGAAGGATAAATACTGTGTGATTCCACTATATGAAGTACCAAGAGTAGTCAAATTCATGTGAACTTAGGTTGCCAGGGGCTAGGGACAAGGGAAAAGAGTGTTCATTCGCTCAGTTGTGTCTGACTCTTTGAGACCCCATGGACTGCAGCATGCCAGGCTTCCCTGTCTTTCACCATCTCCTGGAACTTGCTCAGACTCATGTCTACTGAGTTGATGATGCCATCCAACCATCTCACCCTCTATTGTCCCCTTCTTCTTTTGCCTTCTATGTTTCCCAGCACCAGGATCTTTTCCAGTGAGTTGACTCTTTACATCAGGTGGGCAAATTATACCAAAGTATAATTGGTATAATCAGGTGGCCAAAGTGTCGGAACTTCAGCATCAGCATCAGTCCTTCCAGTGAATATTCAGGTTTGATTTCCTTTAGGATTGACTGCTTTGACCCCCTTGCAGTCCAAGGAACTCTCAGGCGGCTCCTCCAACACCTCAGTTCAAAGGCATCAGTTCTTCAGGCACTCAGCCTTCTTTATGATCCAACTCTCACATCCATACATGACTACTGGAAAAACCATAGCTTTGACTCTACAGACCTTTGTCAGCAAAGTGATGTATCTGCTTTTCAATACACTGTCTAGGTTTGTCATAGTTTTTCTTCCAAGGAGCAAGTGAAAAGAGTGACTTATTGTTTAGTGAGTAGTAGTTTCATTTGGGGAATGACAAAAAAGTTCTCTTGATGGGTAGAGGTAAGGGTGGCACAATAATGTGAATGCACTTAATGCCACTGACTGTACACTTGAAACTGATCAAAATGGTGAACTTTCTTATGGATATCTTACTACAATAAAAATAATGCACACATATCCTTTTTATTAGATGAGAAAATTTAGAGCAGTTAATCTGCCCCCCCCCCATCTCTGTAGCTAACATTGAGACCTTACCTCAAGTTAGTTTCTCAATTGGTCGCTTAATGTTTTGAAGTGTTACTTTTTCTCATTTCATTTCTCTAACATTTGAATATATGCTCTGTGATAGTCAGTAGAGATATAAATAACTCAGAGCCTAACAGGGACTTTTCAGGAAATGTTTTAAGGAATATGCAAATTAAGTATTGAAAGAATTCCCAGAAAATGTTAATGGTAAGAGCAACAAAATAAGAGTATTTCATATTTGCAGAATGAGTTTTGTGACCATTTTCTCCAATTTGATAAATATTTCCTACCTAAAGCAACTTTTAAATTTTGGGTTTCTTGAGCCCTTTGGATTTTATAGGTTGACTAAGAAAATGCCACAAATGATTATGATAAAAGAAATAATGTAAGTATCGAAGAGAAGGTTAATAATAGGCTTGGGTTTCAAAGAAAGAGAGTTTATCAGACCAAATAAGGAACTTTGGCAGTTGGCACCCTCTATTTTTTTTTTGCACAGGATCTTTTCCAGTGAGTTGACTCTTTACATCAGGTGGGCAAATTATACCAAAGTATAATTGGTATAATCAGGTGGCCAAAGTGTCGGAACTTCAGCATCAGCATCAGTCCTTCCAGTGAATATTCAGGTTTGATTTCCTTTAGGATTGACTGCTTTGACCCCCTTGCAGTCCAAGGAACTCTCAGGCGGCTCCTCCAACACCTCAGTTCAAAGGCATCAGTTCTTCAGGCACTCAGCCTTCTTTATGATCCAACTCTCACATCCATACATGACTACTGGAAAAACCATAGCTTTGACTCTACAGACCTTTGTCAGCAAAGTGATGTATCTGCTTTTCAATACACTGTCTAGGTTTGTCATAGTTTTTCTTCCAAGGAGCAAGTGAAAAGAGTGACTTATTGTTTAGTGAGTAGTAGTTTCATTTGGGGAATGACAAAAAAGTTCTCTTGATGGGTAGAGGTAAGGGTGGCACAATAATGTGAATGCACTTAATGCCACTGACTGTACACTTGAAACTGATCAAAATGGTGAACTTTCTTATGGATATCTTACTACAATAAAAATAATGCACACATATCCTTTTATTAGATGAGAAAATTTAGAGCAGTTAATCTGCCCCCCCCCCATCTCTGTAGCTAACATTGAGACCTTACCTCAAGTTAGTTTCTCAATTGGTCGCTTAATGTTTTGAAGTGTTACTTTTTCTCATTTCATTTCTCTAACATTTGAATATATGCTCTGTGATAGTCAGTAGAGATATAAATAACTCAGAGCCTAACAGGGACTTTTCAGGAAATGTTTTAAGGAATATGCAAATTAAGTATTGAAAGAATTCCCAGAAAATGTTAATGGTAAGAGCAACAAAATAAGAGTATTTCATATTTGCAGAATGAGTTTTGTGACCATTTTCTCCAATTTGATAAATATTTCCTACCTAAAGCAACTTTTAAATTTTGGGTTTCTTGAGCCCTTTGGATTTTATAGGTTGACTAAGAAAATGCCACAAATGATTATGATAAAAGATAGAATAATGTAAGTATCGAAGAGAAGGTTAATAATAGGCTTGGGTTTCAAAGAAAAGAGAGTTTATCAGACCAAATAAGGAACTTTGGCAGTTGGCCTTTAAAAGATAGATAAGATTGCATCAGGCAAAGAACGGGGGGAAAGGACTGAAATGAGTAGCAGCAAGGACAATAGGGTGTTCCTGGAATTGGCAGTGAAATATGCTTGGGTTTGTAGGAGATACGTTGGAACTAGTAGTTTAGAGCTTTGAGAATCATAGTGAGTTTGCATGCATTTCTGTGCTGTGAAGCACCTGGAAAGCAATAGTAATTCCCCAACCAGGGATTTAACCTGTGTCCCCTGCAGTGGAAGCACAGGGTCCTAACCACTGGCTGCCAGGGAAGTCTCTTGTATCCATTTTACACAGAGTTTGAGGAGCTTCATGGACAAGTGGATACTAGACTTAGGAGAGCAAAACTATAGTTGTAACCTAGAAGATGACCTCCATGGAGGTTATTTTTTGAGTGAGTGAGATGGTGAAGATGGAGTAGGACGAAACCGCTTGAGCATTTCTTCTTTAGTAGGAAGAAGGCGATGGTGCTGAAGTTTCCAGAGAAGGGAGGTAAGAAGGGAAAGTCAGAATGGTAGATAAAGCAGGAACGTTGCCAAAGAAACCTGATTGGCAGGGGTGGGGTCAGAGGGATAAATGCCTTAAAAAGGGCTTTAAGGGGGATTCCCTGGTGGTCCAGTGGGTAAAGAGCCCTCCTTGCAGTACAAGGGGCACCAGTTCGATCCCACTGGCACGGGAAGATCCCATATACCGTGGAACGACTGGACCGGTGTGTCCAATTACGAGCCAGCGCTCTGGAGTGCATGCGCCCAGAGCCGGTTCTCTGCAACAAGAGAAGCCACCACGATGGGAGGCCCACACAGGCCAAAGAACTAATAAGATGGATGAAAATAAATAAATTAAGGACCAATGAGAGGCAAAAATTTAAAAAAAAAAAAAAAGAAAAAGGCTTTAAGGGGGATTAGAAATGAGGAGAAACCCTTGGATTGGATCTTGAGTCTTAATAACCAGAATCTGCCTGTAATGTAGGAGACCCTCGTTCAATTCCTGGGTCAGGAAGATTCCCTTGAGAAGGAAAAGCTGCCCATTCCAATATTCTTGGTCTTTCCTGGTGGCTCAGAAGGTAAAGAATTTGCCTGCAGTGCAGGAGACCTGGGTTCAATGCCTGAGTTGGGAAGATCCCCTGGAGAAAGGAACAGCTACCCACTGCAGTATTCTCACTTGGAGAATTCCATGGCTCGTCCATGGGTCCCAGAGTCGGACATGACTGGGTGACTTTCACTTTCGCTTAGTAACCAGTAGAATCGCATGCAGAGATGTGGCCATTTTAAGGATCTCTTGCAGCTCTCTCCCGTTCAATGCCTTTTGTGACACCATGGTCACCTAATTGATGGAGACATGAGAGAGCACACCACAACTACTGAACCCACGCTCTAGAACCTGCAAGCTGCAACTACTGAAGCCTGCCACAAGGAGTTTGTGCTCTGCAACAAGAGAAGCCACCCCAATGAGAAGCCTGTGCATGGCAACCAAGCGGAGCCCCCACTCGCTGCAATTAGAGAAAGGCTGTATGTAGCAACGAGACCTAGTGCAGCCAAAGTTCTTAAAAAATAAATTAAGTATATGATTTAAAAATTCAGGACAAAGAGAGAGCAGGAACCACTATCAACTTAAAAATATGTTATTTATTTTGGTGAAAGCATTCATATTTCAGTTGCCTTTTATCATTGTACTGGATTAAACACCAATATATTAGAAATAATTTGTGGACATTTGGAAAAGTGGCAGATGACCTTTGACATGAGCCTCGCTTCTCATCTTGGGCAGGGGATAGACCTGTGCACAGTACAGACATTGTGGGCAGGGTTTTGTTTTGTTTTGTTTGGTATTTTCAAACAAGGATCCAAAATTGTTATATTCAGCATTAAACCAAATGGATCTTACCAAGCACAGCACTATAACCTCTCAGCCTGAATGTTTGTTACATCATAGTAATAGTATATATCTTACGGCAGGTATCTTTTAATAAGAATTCATTTAAAAGCATTGCCCGGATATCTTAATTTGAAGATAAGGCTTTAAGGGGATTAGAAATGAGGAGAAACCCTTGGATTGATCTTGAGTCTTAATAACCAGAATCTGCCTGTAATGTAGGAGACCCTCGTTCAATTCCTGGGTCAGGAAGATTCCCTTGAGAAGGAAAAGCTGCCCATTCCAATATTCTTGGTCTTTCCTGGTGGCTCAGAAGGTAAAGAATTTGCCTGCAGTGCAGGAGACCTGGGTTCAATGCCTGAGTTGGGAAGATCCCCTGGAGAAAGGAACAGCTACCCACTGCAGTATTCTCACTTGGAGAATTCCATGGCTCGTCCATGGGTCCCAGAGTCGGACATGACTGGGTGACTTTCACTTTCGCTTAGTAACCAGTAGAATCGCATGCAGAGATGTGGCCATTTTAAGGATCTCTTGCAGCTCTCTCCCGTTCAATGCCTTTTGTGACACCATGGTCACCTAATTGATGGAGACATGAGAGAGCACACCACAACTACTGAACCCACGCTCTAGAACCTGCAAGCTGCAACTACTGAAGCCTGCCACAAGGAGTTTGTGCTCTGCAACAAGAGAAGCCACCCCAATGAGAAGCCTGTGCATGGCAACCAAGCGGAGCCCCCACTCGCTGCAATTAGAGAAAGGCTGTATGTAGCAACGAGACCTAGTGCAGCCAAAGTTCTTAAAAAATAAATTAAGTATATGATTTAAAAATTCAGGACAAAGAGAGAGCAGGAACCACTATCAACTTAAAAATATGTTATTTATTTTGGTGAAAGCATTCATATTTCAGTTGCCTTTTATCATTGTACTGGATTAAACACCAATATATTAGAAATAATTTGTGGACATTTGGAAAAGTGGCAGATGACCTTTGACATGAGCCTCGCTTCTCATCTTGGGCAGGGGATAGACCTGTGCACAGTACAGACATTGTGGGCAGGGTTTTGTTTTGTTTTGTTTGGTATTTTCAAACAAGGATCCAAAATTGTTATATTCAGCATTAAACCAAATGGATCTTACCAAGCACAGCACTATAACCTCTCAGCCTGAATGTTTGTTACATCATAGTAATAGTATATATCTTACGGCAGGTATCTTTTTAATAAGAATTCATTTTTAAAAGCATTGATATTCATATACCAGCTGATACTTATTCATGTTCATACCTTAATTTGAAGATAAGATTCTCATGAAAGGAAATCTCAGGAATTTCCTAGGATATATTAAAAAATCCATCCCAGAGGTGGTGATGTTGTTACTGTTTTAGTTTATAGGCTACTCTGATTACTTCCCAATTAGACAGAAGAGGAGTGTGACCTGTCAGCATTCAACTCTTCTGCTTTCCTACCTCATACTGATTAGTAATCCTCAGAAGGAAGTTTTTTTCTTTTTGTTTTGTTTTTGACTGCAGTCTGTTTTCATTACTGCATGTAGGCTTTCTCTAGCTGTGGTGAGCAGAGGCTACAGTCTAGTTGTGGTGTGTGGGCTTCTCATTGCAGTGGCTTCTCTTGTAGAAAAGCATGGGCTTAGTTGCCCTCTGCAGATGGAATCTGGGTTCCCAGACCAGGAATCGAACCGTGGTCCACTGCATTGGCAGGGATTCTTACCGGGCCACCAGGGAAGCCCCAGAAGGAAGATTTTTAAGTGCTCTGGTCTCTAACAGTTCAGGTGGAATTTTTTAAAACTCAGCTTTATTTCCTTGGAATTTGCTTTATTTCTGTCTGGTGGCTTATATTTGCAAGAAAGCCTTTTAGTTTAGATATTGGGATTTTGCATACCTTTGAAAAGAACTCTTTCTTCTGTCCTTCTGCCTCTCTAATAAACCCCAAAGATCAAATTGAGACGATGAGATTCAGAAATCGGGAAGTTTCTGCCTTTTGCAGCTTATTTGATAGGAATAAAAATGACTGATGGCTCTCTCTCCCAGACCCTTTTGTTCGACTCAACTATGATTATGGGAGCCTATTAGCTGGAGTTACAACCTATTTAAGAGCAGTGCTTACCAGTAATGGGGGCCAAATGATTTTGGAAAGTTCAGATGTACTGGACTCCCTGCAGAAATGAATTCAGCACTGAACATATTGATGCAGAACCTGAATGAGGCTGCTCCAGTGGGACTAAGAGAATTGTGAGCTCTGCAAGAAATGAGTGGGTAGTTAAGAAGATAATTGTGGAGTCTCAACTCTGAAGTTCATCACAGCAATTTAATCAGGCTCAAATGAGTGCTGTCTAGAAAAGAATCAGCCTTGTGTGTGACAAAAAGGTATATGTATATATCTTACGGCAGGTATCTTTAATAAGAATTCATTTTAAAAGCAGACATTAGATACTTATTCATGTTCATACCTTAATTTGAAGATAAGATTCTCATGAAAGGAAATCTCAGGAATTTCCTAGGATATATTAAAAAATCCATCCCAGAGGTGGTGATGTTGTTACTGTTTTAGTTTATAGGCTACTCTGATTACTTCCCAATTAGACAGAAGAGGAGTGTGACCTGTCAGCATTCAACTCTTCTGCTTTCCTACCTCATACTGATTAGTAATCCTCAGAAGGAAGTTTTTTTCTTTTTGTTTTGTTTTTGACTGCAGTCTGTTTTCATTACTGCATGTAGGCTTTCTCTAGCTGTGGTGAGCAGAGGCTACAGTCTAGTTGTGGTGTGTGGGCTTCTCATTGCAGTGGCTTCTCTTGTAGAAAAGCATGGGCTTAGTTGCCCTCTGCAGATGGAATCTGGGTTCCCAGACCAGGAATCGAACCGTGGTCCACTGCATTGGCAGGGATTCTTACCGGGCCACCAGGGAAGCCCCAGAAGGAAGATTTTTAAGTGCTCTGGTCTCTAACAGTTCAGGTGGAATTTTTTAAAACTCAGCTTTATTTCCTTGGAATTTGCTTTATTTCTGTCTGGTGGCTTATATTTGCAAGAAAGCCTTTTAGTTTAGATATTGGGATTTTGCATACCTTTGAAAAGAACTCTTTCTTCTGTCCTTCTGCCTCTCTAATAAACCCCAAAGATCAAATTGAGACGATGAGATTCAGAAATCGGGAAGTTTCTGCCTTTTGCAGCTTATTTGATAGGAATAAAAATGACTGATGGCTCTCTCTCCCAGACCCTTTTGTTCGACTCAACTATGATTATGGGAGCCTATTAGCTGGAGTTACAACCTATTTAAGAGCAGTGCTTACCAGTAATGGGGGCCAAATGATTTTGGAAAGTTCAGATGTACTGGACTCCCTGCAGAAATGAATTCAGCACTGAACATATTGATGCAGAACCTGAATGAGGCTGCTCCAGTGGGACTAAGAGAATTGTGAGCTCTGCAAGAAATGAGTGGGTAGTAGAATTAAAGATCAGATAGATGTTTGGCTCAAGGGCAGTCTCAACTCTGAAGTTCATCACAGCAATTTAATCAGGCTCAAATGAGTGCTGTCTAGAAAAGAATCAGCCTTGTGTGTGACAGGAAATATAGTGGAGTTTAAGAGTCTTTTGTTTCTGGTTAATTCTGTGTGCCAAGGCTTCCCAGGTATGGACGAGGATGAGGAAATGGCTATGTGTGACAGGTGATAGCACGTTGGTTTGCCTAGTTTAGAAAATGAAGTCTGGAGGAGATTTACACAAGGTCATGGTCTTGTCCAGAAGGAGCACGCCACATCAAACGTTCCAGTTTTAAAATGTTCATGGGTTAAGCAGGCCAGAGGCCACCTTTAGCTGGAGCCATCTGTTGTCCCCCTCCAGTTGTGAACCTGTTTTTACATAAAATATTTGTGTATCTTCACGGAGAACTGTGTAGCACAGAGGTAAAGAACTGAGACTTTGGAGGGAGGCCCCACACCTGGGTTTAAATCTCATCTCTTCCACTTCCTAGCTATGTGACCTTGAGCAAGTTACATCCACTGTCAAACTCGGAGTTTCTTTACCTATGAAATGAGAACGATAACTCCCACTTCCGAAAATTATGGTGAGATAATTTAAATGAAGCAGTAGATATCAATTGCCTTATCATACTGCTGCACATAATACATGCTTGATAAATGCTAGTTACTTGAAGCTTCAAGACTCTCATCATCTTCTTCTCCCCTCGTTTCCCTCTTAGGTACTCTCTTTATGAGCCAGGGTGATCACTGATGCCTCATCAGAAAGGGGTCATCCTTTCAGGGGATCTTTGGATTGAGAAATGGGGAATGAGAGCAGACTGTGAGCCTCTGGAGGTGTGGGCAGCTGATTGTCAAGAGCCCAAAGGGAAAGCACCCTCCCCTAACCCATGACACATAATTAGCCAAGAAACATTTGGGAAGTCACTTTCTGGTTTTACACATATGACAAGCAGAATTTGTTTTTCTTCTGTGTTACTCACAAGCTCTTAAATTTGTTTACTTGGTAATCCATAGGTATTTTTGACTGACTGATGAAATTTGAAAAGAATTTAATAAATACATTAGGGTTTTTCTCCCCTTCAGGAATCTGTCAAGAGTGTGTCTCTGTGTCTCTATATTCCTATCTGTATTCTTATTCTTACATCTGTATTTATCTGTGCGTCTATGTGTGTGACAGGAAATATAGTGGAGTTTAAGAGTCTTTTGTTTCTGGTTAATTCTGTGTGCCAAGGCTTCCCAGGTATGGACGAGGATGAGGAAATGGCTATGTGTGACAGGTGATAGCACGTTGGTTTGCCTAGTTTAGAAAATGAAGTCTGGAGGAGATTTACACAAGGTCATGGTCTTGTCCAGAAGGAGCACGCCACATCAAACGTTCCAGTTTTAAAATGTTCATGGGTTAAGCAGGCCAGAGGCCACCTTTAGCTGGAGCCATCTGTTGTCCCCCTCCAGTTGTGAACCTGTTTTTACATAAAATATTTGTGTATCTTCACGGAGAACTGTGTAGCACAGAGGTAAAGAACTGAGACTTTGGAGGGAGGCCCCACACCTGGGTTTAAATCTCATCTCTTCCACTTCCTAGCTATGTGACCTTGAGCAAGTTACATCCACTGTCAAACTCGGAGTTTCTTTACCTATGAAATGAGAACGATAACTCCCACTTCCGAAAATTATGGTGAGATAATTTAAATGAAGCAGTAGATATCAATTGCCTTATCATACTGCTGCACATAATACATGCTTGATAAATGCTAGTTACTTGAAGCTTCAAGACTCTCATCATCTTCTTCTCCCCTCGTTTCCCTCTTAGGTACTCTCTTTATGAGCCAGGGTGATCACTGATGCCTCATCAGAAAGGGGTCATCCTTTCAGGGGATCTTTGGATTGAGAAATGGGGAATGAGAGCAGACTGTGAGCCTCTGGAGGTGTGGGCAGCTGATTGTCAAGAGCCCAAAGGGAAAGCACCCTCCCCTAACCCATGACACATAATTAGCCAAGAAACATTTGGGAAGTCACTTTCTGGTTTTACACATATGACAAGCAGAATTTGTTTTTCTTCTGTGTTACTCACAAGCTCTTAAATTTGTTTACTTGGTAATCCATAGGTATTTTTGACTGACTGATGAAATTTGAAAAGAATTTAATAAATACATTAGGGTTTTTCTCCCCTTCAGGAATCTGTCAAGAGTGTGTCTCTGTGTCTCTATATTCCTATCTGTATTCTTATTCTTACATCTGTATTTATCTGTGCGTCTATGTGTGTGCGTGTGGAGATAAAAAGAGGAAGAGAGAATGAATGAATGAATGAGAACTGAGAGCCCAGTTATCAGCTTAATCGATGTCTGAGTAAGCTCCCAGTGATTCATAGAATTCAAGGTGCTCAGATAAAAACTGGGATTGGAGAAGATTGCCAAGTAGCCTCTGAGAGCAGAGCCTCCTAGCCTTCTGCCCCTAGTTTATACCTTGGGACTGACAGGGCTGTATCTGGGCCTGCAGTCCACTTACCAGCCAACCGTGGGGTCAGGAGCACACGCTAACCCCATCTGTGCTGCACCTGCAGTCCAGAGAGAGATATATCCAGAGAAGGGACTGCTTGCCGTAGAGGGATCACACCCACTCTGCCATTGGCCCAGTTATGCACCCCCCACCCCCTAACTATCAGAGGATGCTGGAGAAAGTTTTCTTCTCAGGGGTTAAGATGAGCAGGTGAAGAGAGGTCCATAGAGAACATATTCCATAGAACAGACAGTGGCAAACACTTTGAAAACCTAAAAGACACAAGTAACAGGATAATTTTGAACTCCTAGCATCAAATATTTTTTAACATACCCAGTCTATTTGAAGTATTAAAATCTACCATGAGTTTTCTGTGAGCGATGCTTGATATGGTTGTTTTGATTAAGTAAATTACTATCTGTTAGTGCTTAGAAGATTCAGAGGAACATATCAGAACATGTATACATCATATTAATAAACAAATAATATAAAGTGTATCAAGTGTTTAAAGTCTGTTGTTATTTTCTTTCACTGATACAGAGGCACTATTAAAAGGTAAAGACTGTTACTGAAGGTTTGGGTTTCATTCCATTGCTTCTGTCTGTCTATTTACTGCTCTCTCACACCCTGACCCAACTTCCTCCAAACAATAACTACAAACAGAACAAACAAGGTAGTTAATTGAAGAACATAGCAAATTGTTGGCATACCAGATACATAGGTGGAAAATTAAATTAAGTTTAAATGGTCATTTTCAGTTCATGGAACAGTGTTTGTTGATGACTCTGTGTGTGTGTGTGTGTGTAAGAGAGGAGAGAAAGGAAGAGAAAGATTGATTGATTGATTGATACAAGGCACCCATGGCTCCTTCTAAGACTTGACTTGTTCCACAAAGTGACTTCTAGAACCAAAAGAGGATTGTAGAAACAGAATTTTTGACCTGAGGGTAAGAAAAACACTCAGAAATCGCCCAGTTTCACTGGGTATTTAATTGCCTCGTAGACTTCAGACTGTAACTTTGTGTTTGTGAATCTCTGAAGACAGCACATCAGTAAATACTATTCTGAGGGTGTGGGAGTGGGCTGCCACCTTTGCTGTATTTAGCTGGTTGATGTAATGAACTTTTATGAGGAAGGATTTTTCTGGGGAAGAAGGAAAGGGGGACAGAGAGGGATAAAATACGCACAGTTACTTCTTCATGAAATGACTCCATTCTGACATGTATCAGCTTCAGCAATCACACAAGTATTTTACTGGAACTGCTACCTCTTTAAACATTTATGCTATTAAAAAAATCAGACCAATATTTGACATAAAGCTAACATGGCAGCTGTTATATATATACAGAACATGAACTTTTTATGCTATTGATGAGAAGTTTATTTTATTTATGTACTGTAGTAAGGGTAGAAGATGGATTTCTGAATCCTATAAAAACTGCTGTTGGTACCATTCAGAATATTAGCTGTGGTTTGAATCAAAATATTAAGTTGCCTGTATTGTCATTGTGTGTGTTTCAGTGCACAATGGTTTATCTATGACTAGGATGGGAGAAATTACCTGGAGAAAAATAGTAATGGTTTTCTTTTGTTTATATTTTGCTTTGTGGAAGGAAAGATTGATAGCATTTAATATTTGATTTATCTACCCTTTCCTTCACCATCAAAGGAATTAACTGTTGTGGTGATAAAACCATATTTCATGTAATTGAAGGTGCTGTCAGTGGCAAGATGCAACATTAAAGATCGCAAGATGTACCACTAAAAATACACGCTAACAATTAAACTGACATGCTATCGATTTTAAGATGCATTTCAATTTCAGAGAGGTTTGGAATGTGTAAATTGGATATTTAAGAATCAATGAAATTGTGTGTTAGGTTCTCTTGTATATATGTCTGTGTATATAAAGTATACATTGCATTATATTTTGTATCATTTTTATTGATTAGGTTTTATGTATCCTTTAAGTTTGCTATTAACATATGTTCGATAAAATTAACTTATTGTGGCATGAATGTAGAATCTCAGTCGAATCATTTGGACACTCATTTCTCGAGCTTTCAAAATGGAAAGAAAAGGGTCAGGCCCAAGGAGGCAGATTAACATCAAAGTAAGAGCATTTCTTTTCAGAAAAAAAAATTTTTTTGAAAGAACAACAGAGTAAAAAAGGAAAGTAGAGGTGAGTGATCCTCAGCAGAAGCCAGCAAACTGCTGTCTTAATTTTCTAAGAGAAAGGATATCTTTTCTAGTTTACCAAAATATAGTAGTTTGTCTGACTGCATAGTTATAGTGCTCAGAAGGTGTCTCTCAAGAGTGAATACTCCCCAGATCAGCTCACTGTAGTGAATAATAATGTATGCTGAAAGTTCACTAAGAAGTACATTTCACGTGTGCTCACCAGTCACATGGACACACACACACATTGGAATCGTGTGAGGAAAAGAGTATGTGAATGAACTTGACTGTATATGTATATGAAAGCATGTCGTACAACTGAAATACATAGTCATACTAGAAAGCAAAATTTACTATACTTTCATTACAAAACAAAAACAAAACAATTAACAGAACATACAACAGTAATGCGTGTCATATATCAAGTGCTCATTAAAGCATGGACATTTTTCCCTATCAGTACATTTCTCCATAGTAACTTTTGGATACTGCTTAGTCTACCATTGTATGAAAAAGCCTAATTCTTAACTATTTTTTAGGTTATTTGCATTTTTTTCAGTTTAATAACATGAGTGCCATGAATATCCTTGTACTTTCTTTTTGTTGCATTCATTCAGTGATCATTTTCACCGATTTCCTAGGAGCTCAAGTGATGGAGCAAAGTCTAAACATGGCACGAGTGTGTCACAGATGTTGGGAAGGGACCATTCCCTCATTTACTCACCAATACAGGATATCCACCTTTGCCAACCTGTTGTGGATTTTTGAGGGGGGGTTTGAATGTAATCCGTTTAAGATTTGGCTTTAATTTAAGAAAAAAATCAATGAAATTGTGTGTTAGGTTCTCTTGTATATATGTCTGTGTATATAAAGTATACATTGCATTATATTTTGTATCATTTTTATTGATTAGGTTTTATGTATCCTTTAAGTTTGCTATTAACATATGTTCGATAAAATTAACTTATTGTGGCATGAATGTAGAATCTCAGTCGAATCATTTGGACACTCATTTCTCGAGCTTTCAAAATGGAAAGAAAAGGGTCAGGCCCAAGGAGGCAGATTAACATCAAAGTAAGAGCATTTCTTTTCAGAAAAAAAAATTTTTTTGAAAGAACAACAGAGTAAAAAAGGAAAGTAGAGGTGAGTGATCCTCAGCAGAAGCCAGCAAACTGCTGTCTTAATTTTCTAAGAGAAAGGATATCTTTTCTAGTTTACCAAAATATAGTAGTTTGTCTGACTGCATAGTTATAGTGCTCAGAAGGTGTCTCTCAAGAGTGAATACTCCCCAGATCAGCTCACTGTAGTGAATAATAATGTATGCTGAAAGTTCACTAAGAAGTACATTTCACGTGTGCTCACCAGTCACATGGACACACACACACATTGGAATCGTGTGAGGAAAAGAGTATGTGAATGAACTTGACTGTATATGTATATGAAAGCATGTCGTACAACTGAAATACATAGTCATACTAGAAAGCAAAATTTACTATACTTTCATTACAAAACAAAAACAAAACAATTAACAGAACATACAACAGTAATGCGTGTCATATATCAAGTGCTCATTAAAGCATGGACATTTTTCCCTATCAGTACATTTCTCCATAGTAACTTTTGGATACTGCTTAGTCTACCATTGTATGAAAAAGCCTAATTCTTAACTATTTTTTAGGTTATTTGCATTTTTTTCAGTTTAATAACATGAGTGCCATGAATATCCTTGTACTTTCTTTTTGTTGCATTCATTCAGTGATCATTTTCACCGATTTCCTAGGAGCTCAAGTGATGGAGCAAAGTCTAAACATGGCACGAGTGTGTCACAGATGTTGGGAAGGGACCATTCCCTCATTTACTCACCAATACAGGATATCCACCTTTGCCAACCTGATTGGTTGGGGAAAATATCGCTTTTTGTTTTTATTAGCATTTTAAAAATTAAAGCTAAGGTCTATGAACACCTGTTAGCATGTTTTAGCCTCTTTATAGTGATTCTTGATAAGCACGGAAGGTCAGGAAAAGAGCAAAAAGTCTTCAAGGACTTCGTTTCATAGAATTCTCCCAGTTTTTGAGGAAGCTTTCTCAAGTTCCATAAAATAGATGAAAGTGATAACAACAATGGGGCTTCCCTGGTGTCTGAGACAGTAAAGAATCTGGCTGCACCCTGGGTCAGGAAGATCCTCTGGAAAGGGGAGTGGCTACCCGCTCCAGTATTCTTTCTCAGGGAATTCCATGGACACAGGAGCCTGGCAGGCTACAGTCTGTGGGGTTGTAAAGAGTCAGAAAGAACTGAGCAACTTTCGCTTTGACTTTTTACTTTCAGTGGAGATGTGTAGAGAAGATTTAGCTCACTCACCATAGAGTGTTCACTGCATCAGAAAGATCCGGGGGAGTTCGGCTAGCTCAGGCTTGCTTGGGAAACCTGGAGAGTTTGCTTTCTATAATGCAAGGACCTGAAGGAGAACGGGGCAAAAGCAGGTTCCTTTCCTCTGAGTGTGATATGTTTCTTTAATATTGTTTTCTTTTAGTTGAATTGAAGTGTTGTCTTCACTGCTTGCCTTTATGGGTACAAATAACCAGATGCTGTGATCTGGCAGGAGGTAACAACAAAATTGCATAGTAAGAGCCATGCTGATCTTTTTAAGTGGGCAAAGAGGGTGATTTCTCTATAAACTTCTCTGCTGTTAGAAGCTCTTACATTTCAGTCAACATGAGAATTATATTTGGAATAAATTAGTAAATCCCCATCCGGATCGCCTATACCATGTAATCTTCGGCCAAAAGACTGGGTAGTTATATAGCATCCTCCCACTTAGTAATTATAAGACACATTGGTCTAGAACCCTCAGTTAACATGATCCTTTCTGTACTTTCTTTTTGTTGCATTCATTCAGTGATCATTTTCACCGATTTCCTAGGAGCTCAAGTGATGGAGCAAAGTCTAAACATGGCACGAGTGTGTCACAGATGTTGGGAAGGGACCATTCCCTCATTTACTCACCAATACAGGATATCCACCTTTGCCAACCTGATTGGTTGGGGAAAATATCGCTTTTTGTTTTTATTAGCATTTTAAAAATTAAAGCTAAGGTCTATGAACACCTGTTAGCATGTTTTAGCCTCTTTATAGTGATTCTTGATAAGCACGGAAGGTCAGGAAAAGAGCAAAAAGTCTTCAAGGACTTCGTTTCATAGAATTCTCCCAGTTTTTGAGGAAGCTTTCTCAAGTTCCATAAAATAGATGAAAGTGATAACAACAATGGGGCTTCCCTGGTGTCTGAGACAGTAAAGAATCTCGCTGCACCCTGGGTCAGGAAGATCCTCGGGAAAAGGGGGAGTGGCTACCCGCTCCAGTATTCTTTCTCAGGGAATTCCATGGACACAGGAGCCTGGCAGGCTACAGTCTGTGGGGTTGTAAAGAGTCAGAAAGAACTGAGCAACTTTCGCTTTGACTTTTTACTTTCAGTGGAGATGTGTAGAGAAGATTTAGCTCACTCACCATAGAGTGTTCACTGCATCAGAAAGATCCGGGGGAGTTCGGCTAGCTCAGGCTTGCTTGGGAAACCTGGAGAGTTTGCTTTCTATAATGCAAGGACCTGAAGGAGAACGGGGCAAAAGCAGGTTCCTTTCCTCTGAGTGTGATATGTTTCTTTAATATTGTTTTCTTTTAGTTGAATTGAAGTGTTGTCTTCACTGCTTGCCTTTATGGGTACAAATAACCAGATGCTGTGATCTGGCAGGAGGTAACAACAAAATTGCATAGTAAGAGCCATGCTGATCTTTTTAAGTGGGCAAAGAGGGTGATTTCTCTATAAACTTCTCTGCTGTTAGAAGCTCTTACATTTCAGTCAACATGAGAATTATATTTGGAATAAATTAGTAAATCCCCATCCGGATCGCCTATACCATGTAATCTTCGGCAACCATAATGACTGGGTAGTTATATAGCATCCTCCCACTTAGTAATTATAAGACACATTGGCTCTGAGAACTCCTCAGTAACTGTCCTTCCAAGCCTGGCCCCAGTGCCACCTCCTCTGTTGGTCAGTGTGTGTTTTGTTACACAGGGAAACCCCTTTGTGTTTGGAGTCAGACCAGATGTGGTGTACTCTTCAGTCTGCCTTTTTGCCACAGTATCCTCATCTGTGGATAATCCTCATCTGCAGTATAATTGTTGAGACTCTTTAGTGAAGTAAACCATGCAGAAAAAATAAGCAGTAAGCATCATACTTGGCACATTTTCATGTTGCCTTCCTCATCTATCTTTGAAATCTTCGGCTGCCTCCATGTAGTGATACCTTCTTACCTAATCTGTATCACACGTTATTTATTTAATATCTCATGTTCTCTCTTGACATCTGTGTACTTCTTGTATCCAAACTGTCTCCCATTAGCACACATATTCATCCATCAGCTGTCTAATTAGCCCCTTTTACGTGTTAGACCGAGAATAAGGTGCTGGCGTAAATTGGTGAACAAGAGATGTGGCGACTATCCTCATAAAGCTTGCATCCTAGTGGGGGAGACCTGTATGAAACAACCTGGAATTACTAAATGAAAACTGTGACAGTTACTGTGAATGATGCTAGGAAGAACTGTAAGCATCGGACCAGCTCAGCGATGACATTTGAGCTGATGTCAGTTGGGAGGGAGCAGTTAGCCAGGAAAAGTCAGGAGTGAAGTCTTGTGGCAGAAGAAACAGCATGCTCGAAGACTCTGAAACAGAAGAGAGCCTGTTTTAGTCACTCAGTAGAGGACGAGCAGGAAGTCTTGGGAAACTGGAGCGTGGGAGGCCACCTTCTCAGAGGGCATTACAGAGAGGAAGGGGGTAAGGCCGGAACCAAGTCAGGATTCTGATCTTTGGCCCAAGAGCAATAGGAAGATATCTGAGAGTTGAAAGCTTACCTGTGGAAGACATACCAGTAAAATAGACGAATGGATTTGAAGTAGATCTAGCACAATTTAGAGTTTTGAGTGTAAAGTTCTGCCCTTGCAGAGTTTTTAGGAGAAGCAACAATGACAACACTGCCAAATATTTTCAAGTCTGTCTTTAGCTCAAATACTATGATGATGGGTATGGTATGAGGAATTTTATTTTCCAAACAATATAAATTAAATATGTATTTCTGAGGAAAATTAAAATGAAATCTAAAAAAACTGAAGTTTTTAGGACTTTTAAAATAGTAATGCTTATTTAAAGAGAAAATGATACGTGTCTTTGAAATGTATTAAAATTTAAAATATGCTACTGAAAGGCTTCCCTGGTGGTCCCGTGGGTAAGGAGTCTGCCTTGCAGTGCAAGGGGCACTGGTTCCATCCCTGGCTGGGGAGGATACCATATGCCATGGGATGGCTGGAGCGGTGTGTCCAATTGCAGCCCGGCACTCTGGAGCACATGCACCCAGAGCTGGTGCTCTGTAACGAGAGAGGCCACTGCAGTGGGAGGCCCACACAGGCCAAAGAATAAAGAGGGATGAAAACAAATAAATAAAAAACACCAATAAATGAGACCAAAATTAAAATATATATACTACTGAATACAAAGAGTGAGGCTTCCCAGGTGGCATTAGTGGTAAGGAACCTGCCTGCCAGTGCAGGAGAGATAAGACACACGGATTCAATCCCTGGGTTGGGAAGATCCCCTGGAGAAGAGAATGGCTACCCACTCCAGTGTTCTTGCCTGGCGAACCCCATGGACAGAGGAGCCTGGCAGGCCCCTCTCCTACAGTCTGTGGGATTGCAAAGAGTCGGTCATGACTGAAGTGTGTTAGCATGCATGCACATAGATGGACTAGGTTATAAACTAATATTCCTTAAGAAAGTAGAGAAGCTTATTTCCAAAATTCTTTGTTAGTCCTATAATTCTGTGCACCTCAGGTCAAATCAGATCGTCTTCTGAGTGATTGAACAAAGGCTAGAATCCTGGTCTCCCAACTCTGGATCCATATACAGAGTGCTTATGTACTTAGTTCATTCATTTTTTTCCATGGCTTACCTGTGTACTTAGGCAGAATCCAACTTTTCTTAGAATTTTGATGCAGGACTCCTCAGGCCGAGCCTCAGCGTCTTAGAAGAACTTAAAATCCAGAGTTGGGTGTAGAGACTGCCTAATTGTTGAACAGATCTTTGGATGTGGGAATCTCTCAGGAAATATGGTATAAACTGCCAGCATCACTCTGTTCCTTGGTAAGAATCAGGATCTTTGCAAAATCAAAAACTAAGATAATTAAGTATTCCTTTTATCAGGTGGAAGCCTCTCGATTTACTGTTAATCTTGTCTGCCTTGACTATTTTCTTTCTTGGTCTCAGCTTTGAGTATTATTGACTTTCTGTTTTTGCTCCTCTCTAGGTGGCCCTCTGTACCTCTTCAGCGGGGATTGATTTCTTAGGTTCAGAGCTTAGGGAAATGCTAAACATGGGCAGTCAGCCTACGATGAGTTCTGCTGCCTGTCTACCACACTTGCTTGTGGTACTGCACTGGACTTACAGAGTAAAAGCAACCTGTGACCACTGACCACAGAGGCGCTTTTGTTTTTTGTTTTTTTTTTTTTTATTTTGGCTTCTTTTTATTGATTTTTTGTTTATTTATTTTTCATCCGTCTTTATTTTTCAGCCTGTGTGGGCCTCCCATTGCAGTGGCTTCTCTCGTTGCAGAGCATCAGCTCTGGGCGCATGCTGTCCAGAGTGCTGGCTTGTAATTGGACACACAGGTCCAGCTGCTCTGTGCCACATGTGGGATCTTCCCGGCCCAGGGATGGAATCCCTACAAGGCAGACTTTTTACACACTGGACCACCAGGGAAGCCCCACAGAGGCTCTTAATAGGATAAATTAATTATTTGCTGTATACTTCCATATCTCTGTGTGCAATGTCAGAAATACAGTGTTTCCTATTAAAGTGCCAACTGGGAAAATTCCAGGCAAGTTAGATATGCTTAACTTGATTAGCAAATTACTGGCACTAATGAAATTCCATAAGGATGTAGTTCTTCCCACCAGTTGAGTGTTTGGGTGACCACATTTTTATTTATGTAGATATTAAAATTAATATTTTTGAAGTAAAATTAATTTGTCACTAGCAAAGAGGTGGCTACAGAAACATCTGTGTTTAGTGTTGTTTTCTAATGTGCATTTGTTGTGTATATTTTTGCATAAAATCACTGCTAGTTTTTGTAAGGACAAGTGTATTAGCTGAGACTCTGATATAGAGGATGGAGAAGGATTTGGAACCCAGAAGCAACGACTTTAATATGTCATCTCAGAAAACAAGCAAAACACTTCTTTTGGTCTGACCAAAAATTTTTATGTAATGAGGATATAAAAACTCTGTCTACAGAAATCAGAGTGATAATAGTCATATTTCTGCTCTTAGATATTCCCAGTGGTGTTTTGATCTGAGATATTCCCGGAGGTGTTGATGTAGTTCTGGCTACAGCTGAGGCAGGGGAGTTCCTGCTTGTCAGCTAGAGAGTAAAATAAGCCTCCAAAGATGAGATACAGTAGAAAAAAATGAAGCTAAAAGCTTCTTCAGAGTGGCAGAAGGGCACAGTTCTTGCCATCTTTATTATAAGATCTTTAACAAAGGTGTCTTCTTTGTTAACAATTTAATACTTGAAATCCTTAGATTAAATTTTATGCAGTCTGAGCATTTTTTTTCTTCTCCTTTCTGACTTTTATCTAGGACTGTGGGCTGCCTGTATTTCTTAGCCTTCAGGGTTTTTCTCTGGGTTGCTCACCTCTAATTGGAGATTTATTAGGTGCTCCTCAGTAAGAGGGGAGGAAAGCCAAAGGAGAAGGGAAGATGGTGAAGCAGGAAGAACCTGAAAGAAGACAGGAGAGGGAGGGACAGGGGAGGGTGGAGATAAAGAAGGATAAATGAAGACAAATGAAGAGCAATGAGACAGGGAGGCTGGAAGGGGAGTCGCACACTAAAACCGAGCTAGTGAGAATACATGTAAAATAAGGTCTGGTGGAAGATCTCCAGCAGAAGTGGTGTAAATCAATGATGAGTGAATTAATAGGGCAGTTGGGCAAATGGGACTCACTTAAACTAAGTGTCATACATGTTGGATAACTTAGAGATAATGCAACCCTCAGGGCATACCTTTTCATCTACTCAGGACCCTGTAGGCAGTGTTGTCACTTCAAGGGTGAAAAGGCAGAGAGGATCAAAACATTGGGTGTGTCTCTCTATTTAAAATGTGGTAGTAAGACAAATTGGAAAAGGTTTAAAATGTGGAGCCACTAGCAAAGAGGTGGCTACAGAAACATCTGTGTTTAGTGTTGTTTTCTAATGTGCATTTGTTGTGTATATTTTGCATAAAATCACTGCTAGTTTTTGTAAGGACAAGTGTATTAGCTGAGACTCTGATATAGAGGATGGAGAAGGATTTGGAACCCAGAAGCAACGACTTTAATATGTCATCTCAGAAAACAAGCAAAACACTTCTTTTGGTCTGACCAAAAATTTTTATGTAATGAGGATATAAAAACTCTGTCTACAGAAATCAGAGTGATAATAGTCATATTTCTGCTCTTAGATATTCCCAGTGGTGTTTTGATCTGAGATATTCCCGGAGGTGTTGATGTAGTTCTGGCTACAGCTGAGGCAGGGGAGTTCCTGCTTGTCAGCTAGAGAGTAAAATAAGCCTCCAAAGATGAGATACAGTAGAAAAAAATGAAGCTAAAAGCTTCTTCAGAGTGGCAGAAGGGCACAGTTCTTGCCATCTTTATTATAAGATCTTTAACAAAGGTGTCTTCTTTGTTAACAATTTAATACTTGAAATCCTTAGATTAAATTTTATGCAGTCTGAGCATTTTTTTTCTTCTCCTTTCTGACTTTTATCTAGGACTGTGGGCTGCCTGTATTTCTTAGCCTTCAGGGTTTTTCTCTGGGTTGCTCACCTCTAATTGGAGATTTATTAGGTGCTCCTCAGTAAGAGGGGAGGAAAGCCAAAGGAGAAGGGAAGATGGTGAAGCAGGAAGAACCTGAAAGAAGACAGGAGAGGGAGGGACAGGGGAGGGTGGAGATAAAGAAGGATAAATGAAGACAAATGAAGAGCAATGAGACAGGGAGGCTGGAAGGGGAGTCGCACACTAAAACCGAGCTAGTGAGAATACATGTAAAATAAGGTCTGGTGGAAGATCTCCAGCAGAAGTGGTGTAAATCAATGATGAGTGAATTAATAGGGCAGTTGGGCAAATGGGACTCACTTAAACTAAGTGTCATACATGTTGGATAACTTAGAGATAATGCAACCCTCAGGGCATACCTTTTCATCTACTCAGGACCCTGTAGGCAGTGTTGTCACTTCAAGGGTGAAAAGGCAGAGAGGATCAAAACATTGGGTGTGTCTCTCTATTTAAAATGTGGTAGTAAGACAAATTGGAAAAGGAAATGGCAACCCAATCCAGTATTCTTGCCTGGAGAATCCCCGTGGATACAGGGGCCTAGCAGACTTCAGTCCATGCGGTCGCAAAGAGTCAGACCTGACGAAGTGACTAAGCACAGCACAATTAAGACAGACTTGGAGCAATGTGGGAATTAGCCAGACTCAGACAATTACTTTGTGATATATGGATTCAGATGGAGCCTCATGTATTCCAAACTTCTTTCCACAGCCCCAAATAGTTCTTTAAGAGGTGTTTTAAAGTCCTCATTTGAATAAGTTAATATGTGCCATCACCTAACATTGAACTGAAAGTAAAATGAGTCACTGCACGTGTGATCAGAGGAACAACTGAGTGCTGAGGGGGTATAAACACACAAGAATCCATTGCAGAGACCAGAGAAGAAAATTCTGATCTGAGTGCCCCCTCTTCTTTCATTCATGCATGCATTCAGTCACTCCCTCAGTAGATGTTTCATGACAGCCGGCTTTATAGGAGATACTGAGGGGTTGCTGCTTTGCCGTATGAGAGGCGGCATTTCTTGTCCATATACTTGTTGGTAGGTGTTGAGGAAGAGAAAAAAGTGAACACTGGGGAATGGAGAGAAGTCTCAGAACCTTTCGGATTCAAAGTCTGTTGTTCTTTTTTTTTTTTTTTTTTTTGACTTCATGCTATGAGCTCTTTCTTAGTTGTTTATTATTTTCATCCATCTTTATTCTTTGGCATGTGTGGGCCTCCCATTACAGTGGCCTCTCTCGCCACAGAGCACCAGCTCTGGATGCATGCTCTCCAGAGCGCAGGCTTGCAACTGGACACACTGGTC
The DNA here is from genome assembly GCA_022376925.1 of Tragulus kanchil. NCBI lineage: Eukaryota > Metazoa > Chordata > Mammalia > Artiodactyla > Tragulidae > Tragulus > Tragulus kanchil. The sequence continues at coordinate 145,673,001 of JAIOJX010000002.1, read as the reverse complement.
CAGCTGCTCCAGCACATGGGATCTTCCCAGGCCAGGGATCAAACTGGTGCCCACTTGGGCAATGATGAGTGAATTAATAGGGCAGTTGGGCAAATGGGACTCACTTAAACTAAGTGTCATACATGTTGGATAACTTAGAGATAATGCAACCCTCAGGGCATACCTTTTCATCTACTCAGGACCCTGTAGGCAGTGTTGTCACTTCAAGGGTGAAAAGGCAGAGAGGATCAAAACATTGGGTGTGTCTCTCTATTTAAAATGTGGTAGTAAGACAAATTGGAAAAGGAAATGGCAACCCAATCCAGTATTCTTGCCTGGAGAATCCCCGTGGATACAGGGGCCTAGCAGACTTCAGTCCATGCGGTCGCAAAGAGTCAGACCTGACGAAGTGACTAAGCACAGCACAATTAAGACAGACTTGGAGCAATGTGGGAATTAGCCAGACTCAGACAATTACTTTGTGATATATGGATTCAGATGGAGCCTCATGTATTCCAAACTTCTTTCCACAGCCCCAAATAGTTCTTTAAGAGGTGTTTTAAAGTCCTCATTTGAATAAGTTAATATGTGCCATCACCTAACATTGAACTGAAAGTAAAATGAGTCACTGCACGTGTGATCAGAGGAACAACTGAGTGCTGAGGGGGTATAAACACACAAGAATCCATTGCAGAGACCAGAGAAGAAAATTCTGATCTGAGTGCCCCCTCTTCTTTCATTCATGCATGCATTCAGTCACTCCCTCAGTAGATGTTTCATGACAGCCGGCTTTATAGGAGATACTGAGGGGTTGCTGCTTTGCCGTATGAGAGGCGGCATTTCTTGTCCATATACTTGTTGGTAGGTGTTGAGGAAGAGAAAAGAGTGAACACTGGGGAATGGAGAGAAGTCTCAGAACCTTTCGGATTCAAAGTCTGTTGTTCTTTTTTTTTTTTCTTTTTTTTTTTTGACTTCATGCTATGAGCTCTTTCTTAGTTGTTTATTATTTTCATCCATCTTTATTCTTTGGCATGTGTGGGCCTCCCATTACAGTGGCCTCTCTCGCCACAGAGCACCAGCTCTGGATGCATGCTCTCCAGAGCGCAGGCTTGCAACTGGACACACTGGTCCAGCTGCTCCACGGCACATGGGATCTTCCCAGGCCAGGGATCAAACTGGTGCCCCTTGCACTTCAAGATGGACTCTTTACCCACTGGACCACCAGGGAAGCTCCTGTTGTTGTTTTTCTTTTTTTGATTAATCAATCAGTTTTTACTACGACTGGTCTTCATTGGTTTGCACAAACTTTCTCCGGTTGTGGTGAGTGGGGGCTACTCTTTAGTTTTCATTGCAGTGGCCTTTCTCTTTGTGGAGCTTGGGCTCTAGGACATGTGGGCTTTGGTAGTTGCAGCATACGAGCTCAGTGTTATGGCTCTCAGGTTCTAGAGTACATACTTAGTGTTTGTGGTGCAAACACAAGTTTAATTGTTCTGTGGCATGTGGAAGTCATCCCAGTCCAGGAATGGAACCCATGCCCCTTGCACTGGAAGGCAGATTCTTATCCACTGCACCATCAAGGAAGTCCTACTGTTCTTTTCTTCAGAAAATGGCAGCTTAGAAATGCCAAGTGTCTTAGCCAAAATCCAGAGCTAGTTGGAGTTTTGAGGAGTATATGCTGTGGACTTCTCTTCCAGACTCCCACTAGAATTCTTCCCAATTTTTATCTTCATAAAAGGGATTAGAGATACAATTTTTAAGTGATAGGGTTTAGAAGTGGGACTAATAGCAGTTAGTTGACAGTAAGTATGTAAACCCTTCTATTACTGAACGGAAATAAATACCCTCTCTTCTCCAATAAATGCTCAGCCTGAAAGTAGGAAAACAGACTTAATTTAATAAAAGAAGGTGCATTTTTACTGCGATGTCAAAGTATACTCATACATGTCTCTCACTGATGAGGAAAATGACATTATTCCAAGTCTCGCACCATCTAACAAAGGAGCTAAACTAAACCAAAATTCTAGAGAGTTGTGGAAACCAGTAATTCATGAAAAACCTTACACATGAAGAGTTACGGTATAGAACATCCAGACAAGTTGATCACAAGGTTTCAAATTTTAAAATTATTTTATTAATGATCTTAAGTTTATGTTTTCCTGTGTGAAAGAGAAATTTTCCAAAGTCATCAGAAACAATTTGCCAATGATGTTAAAATCTTTTACACAGATAGTGTTAAATGAGAGGGCACTCAGCATGTTTTGGAAGCAGCTTGGATTTCATGTTTCCATTCCAGAGGTTAAGGAAGTTATGCCTTCAGGAGGTGTGTCCTAAATCTGGACATGATAAACAAAAGAACTCACAAAACAGAGAGAGACTCACAAACTTAGAGAAGGAACTTACGATTGCTGAGGGGTTGGAAGGAACGGATAGGGGGATGCGATAATTAGGGATTTGTGGATGAACGCGTACACAGTGCTAAAGTTAAAATGAATAGCCAACATGGGGCTACTGTGTAGCACAGGGTTGTTGTTGTTCAGTCACTCAGTCATGTCCCAACACTGGGACTCCATGGACTGAAGCGTGCCAGGCTCCCTTGTCCTTCACTATGTATCAGAGGTTGCTCAAACTCTTGTCCATTGAGTCGGTGATGCCATCCAACCATCTCATCTTCTGTCATCCCCTTCTCCTCCTGCCCTCAATCTGTCCCAGCATCAGGGTCATTTCTAATGAGTCGTATCTTCACATCAGGTGACCAAAGTATTGGAGCTTCAGCTTCAGCATCGGTCTTTCTGATGAGTATTCCTTTAAGATTGACTGGTTTGATCTCTTTGTTGTTCAAGAGACTCTCAGAAGTCTCCTCTAGCACCACAGTTCGAAAGCATAGCGTAGGGAAGGAACTCTGCTCAGTGTTTGGGCAGCCTGGATAGGAAGTGGGGTTTAGGGGAGAATGGATACACGTGTATGTATGACTGAGTCTCTTACTGTTCACCTGAAACTATCACAACATTGTTAATTGGCTATACCCCAATACAAAATGAAAAAGTAAAATAAAAATGTAGAGGTGATACATAGAGGGTGTTAGCAAGCTTATTACTTGTGTCAGTAATAAGGAGAATTTCTTTGTTTTCAAATTGCTTAGAAGATTCTAGTTCTTTTTCATTTTATATTCAGTCTGGTTTGGCCACTCACATCTGACTTCTAATCCTTTGTATGATATAGATTCTACTGACCACAGTTTGACTCCAGTGAGAAATTAAAATACCTCCCTCCTCATTTATAGTATGATTTAGTTTAACCTTCCTTTGTCCTTCTTTTCTCTACTCCTCACATCCCAATTCAGGTACCAAATCCTTTGACAATTGTTAACCTGCCCTTCTGGGATTGTTTGCCATTAAGCTATGACTGCAGCATTTCTTCTAATAAATTAGATTCTTAAAAGAATGCTGCCTGCCAAGAAGCAAAGTCATTGCATAGTGTGTATATTTTCAGTGCGCTGCTATAAAAATCTCCTTAACCAAACATAATAGGCAGTTAAAATAAATTTGAAATAACTGTATCACTTGTAGGTTTTAAAATCGTTAAACTGAAGACAAGTGGTCTAATTTTGCTCTATTTCCATTTTCCTTATTTATATACTATGATACTTGTTCCACAAGAACACATATGTATCATATGTATGTATCTCATATATTTGTATTCCTAAAACATACATTTTCCAATGGAATATTGTTCAAAATTGAGTTTTCTTTTACAGTTGGAAATCAGTTTTGTAAAAATCTGCCTTCCATCCGTTTTGTCAGTCAGCATTCTTGTTTGTCATAAAGAACAGAAATGTACTTGGCATGACCCTTGCAGTTCCTGTGTTCAGACTGAGCAGTTATGTGAGCAGACTGGAGAATTGTATGAAGATGTGAAATATAGTTCTGTTTGCTATTTACATTATAATTATTTTACCTCATCTCTTTCAAAAAGGCATTTAAAGTGATTAGGCTGGTTTAACAAAATAGGAATCGAAGTTAAATATTAGATAAGCGGTGAGAAGACAACTTGGAAGATTGTTTGTTCATGTCATTGCTGAGATTGTTTATAAATTTGAATCTGAGGCTCCTGGCAGCCAAGACAGTGAAAGAATGTGACAATTCCTGTTTTTCAAAAATGACAACTAGCTCCTTATTTTGATGTTGGGAGTAGAATGAGAAGAAGCGATATATTTTGCCTCGTTCTGAATTCCTAGAAAAATATGACACATGGGTTTTAGACAGGATGATGGGACGGATACATGACAGTGTTCTCAGTTAGAAATTTCTGTAAAATTCAGACATGAAAATTTGTTATTTTAGTTCTGACATGTGATGGACGTTCAGCTCCTTGCAATGGAGCTCAAGTAAGTAAAGGCGTTCCTCAGGTGAATATGGTTCATTCTCGTCAGTAACCTTCTAAGGCTGTTCCTATTCCATTCTGGTGATCAAGAATGGATTAGTAAGCTTGAAAAATAAGATGAACTGGTAGAAGACATTCTTTTAACAAATATTTACGGAGCCTGGTGGACATTCTGGTCTAGATGGAAACCACTTTGGTCACAGAGTACAAACAAAACTGTAATTCTCACCTTGAAGATGTTCTTGCAGAGTGTTGCCATAATTTGTGAGGTCAGGTTTTTCAACCTCATCAGGATTTTTTACTGATTATTTATTTTACTGATTTAAATTACCTGTATTTCTGTTTATTTCTCCTGGCTCATTGAAATGATTTTGTAGACCTGCTGGTAGTCTTTGGATACTCCCAAAGTTAATTTTTGCTGTGTTAAGAACGCTTATTGCCAGTCCCCCTTATGCCTGGCATCATGCTAAATTTGGGAAACACAGCAGTCAGGTTCTCCGTGTCTTCATGGACTCTCTAGTCAAGTTCAGGTTCCCCCACTCTCTGAACTTAGAGCGTTCCTATGAAAACTGGTAAGTCCAAATGGCACAAAAATTAGCTACCTTAGGACACATCTTCCTAACTTATGCACAGAATGAGTCGAGGTGAAGCATACAGGTTCAGAGACGCGGTTGAAAGCCATGGAGACTGGATGTTAAAAAGTGCCCAGTGTGGCTCCCAGGGAAGGAGCTGGGCAAGACCACGCCTGCTGTTGCTGCACAGCAAACCCTGAAGGCTCTTTTTGCTTTCCTGCTTTGTTTATGCAAGTGGAAAAATTCTCTTTGGATCCCATTCTGTTAGCAAATACAGGTAGTGACATGGGTCTTCGGCAAAAGTGAAGTGACATCAAGCAGACTTTAGAAAAGCAGAGGATATGTATACTTCAGTTCTTTTTTTTAAGCTTTTTATTTTGTATTGAGGTTTAACCAGTTGACAATGTTTTGATAGTTGCAGGTAGAGAGCAATTCATCCATTCTGCCCCAGACTCCCCTCCCATCCAGGCTGTCATACAATACTGAATGGAGTTTTGTGTGCTAAGGAGGGGTCCCCGTTGGTTATCCATTTTAAATAGAGCAGTCATGAAATCTCTTGTTCATGTCACAGGACATATATGATCATTTTATCTGCACAGACTTTCCTTACTTTAAGTCTTTACCACCTGCTCTGTTTTCCCACCAGAATGTGTCTGTGTGAATGTATGGTCATACTCAACATAAGTCACCAGTGGGATTTTTGATCTTAGAGTTTCTTAAGATTATGTAAAAGTATGTGTATATTTCAGGAGTCAGAAATGATTAAAATGCATCAGGAAGCACCTAGACATGTTGCCACCTCAGCAAGCAAGGTATGTTTCTTTCTCTTAAAATTATACAATTTAATTAAGTGGGATAGAGTGCCAGTGTGAACTTCTAAATGAAGGATGAAATACATGTTTGGGATGGAGATTATAGTGGACTTTGTGAAAGAGCAGCAGCAAATGAAATATTAATGCTTCTTCCAATTACTTCTGTTTTTCGTTAGTTCTGGTTGTGAGATGGTACCTTCTAGTCAGAGAGGAAATTTCCAAATGCTGTGTGAGTAGATGGTCTTAAATTGTTCGCTTTGTGTTCTGATGTAGCCTAAATCCAAGTGGTGCCCCGCTGAATGAGGGAAAAACCCTCATGGGACGTTCTGTTAGAGCTTTCACGGTGGCTCAGCGGTAAAGAATCCACCTGCAGTGCAGGAGACACAGGAGACATGGGTTCGATCCCTGGGTCGGGAAGATCCCCTGGAGGAGGAAATGGCAACCCATTTGAGGATTCTTGCCTGGAGAATCCCATGGACAAAGGAGCCCAGCAGACTGTAGTTCATGGGGTCGCAAAGAGGTGGACATGACTGAAGAATTGAGCCGACAGTATTATCAATATACCACTGTTGTAAAGCACTTATGGGTAACAAAGCTGTATCACAGACATATTATCTTCGTTTCCCAGACATGATTGTACATGTTACTCTCTTCGTCTGCTTAGCAAGCACCTTCTTATCCTTTAAGAATTCACACCAACTGTGCAAATACCTCTTCAGAATCCTCTTTACGAGCAGGTAGATGGTCTCTTCCCAGTTCTTGTGCAGCCTTCTGTGCTTATCATTACAGCACTGATCTGTGTGGTCGTTCACCTAAGTGTTTTCCCCCTTGAGACTCTGAGTCTCTCAAGGGAAAGGAAGCTGTGTGTTCTTCATTTCATTTCCCACTGACTCTGTGAGTGAGTATGTGTGAGGCTCTGTAAATGGTGGTGGAATGAGCAGTGTGTGGTATGACGCTCAGGAGAGCGCAGCCACTGCCTTTGGGCAGCGTTCAGTAAGTGGTAACTCAGAGTAAAACTTAAATCTCCTAACTCCCCATTTTTATCACTTTATTTGGTTTTTCAGTTAGTTGGGAAAAGCTTGCTCATCTGAAGACAAGCCATCCACCATTTTATTCTTATGATTCCACAGAACTGTTCCTTGGTGAATAGGAAAGATAAAGGACAGTCCTTTGTGAATCAGATTGAGGGCCGTTCAGTTCCATCACCATGCCATAACTCTTTGGCCATGTGAAATGACAAGTTGGTATAAAATATGTGAATGTGAGAGCATTTCGTTCACCCTGAATATCTTTTCTGCCAGTCCCACTCCAGTGAAGGTATGCACTGTTGTGCCCATCTCAGGGCCATCATTCCTTCCACATCGTTTTTGCCATCAGACCATCTGGATGGTGACCTCTTCCCCCTAGACCTCAGTACACTGACATTTTGGTCCCTCTGAAAATCAAGTACATTAATTATAATATGCCCCAGAGATGATACTCTTGTGTGTATGACATTCTCTTTTCCTCGGCTGGAACACTGGAATTTGAGTGACCAATGGACTGAAGCTCTGTGTGATGGCATGTTAGATGGTGGATGAAGACTGTACAGTAAAGTATTTGTGGGCCAGAAGACATTCCTGGCACTCCTAGAACTGCCCTGCTGGGAACTATTCCAGCCTGTGATTAACAAGCCTTAGTTATTTGCTAGTTAGCTCCACACACTGCAGTAGGATATATATATGAGGCACAATACAGTGTTTATGTGAGAGTAATGTAGATTATTTGAATCCAGGCTGCAGAACCTACCTGAAAATGGGTTTTATAGTTTTGTGTGATTGCCTTTTCTTTGTGTTTGCATAGAAGGCATTACGTAGCTGGAAGATGATGGCAATTATAATTTATTATGCTGTAATTGTTACCTAAATGTTTTTGAATAAGCAAAAATCACATCTGTTTAGGAGTAAGTTGCACAGCAAGAGAATTCCCTTTGAAATGAGTGCCGTGTTCTCATATTCTTTAACTGTACACATAAAACAACATATTTATTTCCCCACTGAGTCCATTACATTCCCAAGTCAAACTGCATCCTCTCTTCCCTTCCCATATTAAACCCTTTGATTTAATGGAGGTTTTAACTACTGGTTCTTTAGGGAATTTTCAGTAGGCTTTGCACAGATTAGGTTATTGGAAAGTATAGTTATTTGCTTGTAAAGTGGCAGTTCTGTGTCAAAATTGATTTTCTTTGGAGCTGCAACAGTAAAAAAGATAAGCTTCTGCTTTGCATCCACAATGCCCTGATGTTCTTACCATGATCGTTTCCCCCTTGCTTCTTGCTCAGCACCATTTGTTGCAGGTGGGTTTGGACAGGCACATATGAGAACATGGAGCCCAGTTTCGTTCACCCTGAATATCTTTTCTGCCAGTCCCACTCCAGTGAAGGTATGCACTGTTGTGCCCATCTCAGGGCCATCATTCCTTCCACATCGTTTTTGCCATCAGACCATCTGGATGGTGACCTCTTCCCCCTAGACCTCAGTACACTGACATTTTGGTCCCTCTGAAAATCAAGTACATTAATTATAATATGCCCCAGAGATGATACTCTTGTGTGTATGACATTCTCTTTTCCTCGGCTGGAACACTGGAATTTGAGTGACCAATGGACTGAAGCTCTGTGTGATGGCATGTTAGATGGTGGATGAAGACTGTACAGTAAAGTATTTGTGGGCCAGAAGACATTCCTGGCACTCCTAGAACTGCCCTGCTGGGAACTATTCCAGCCTGTGATTAACAAGCCTTAGTTATTTGCTAGTTAGCTCCACACACTGCAGTAGGATATATATATGAGGCACAATACAGTGTTTATGTGAGAGTAATGTAGATTATTTGAATCCAGGCTGCAGAACCTACCTGAAAATGGGTTTTATAGTTTTGTGTGATTGCCTTTTCTTTGTGTTTGCATAGAAGGCATTACGTAGCTGGAAGATGATGGCAATTATAATTTATTATGCTGTAATTGTTACCTAAATGTTTTTGAATAAGCAAAAATCACATCTGTTTAGGAGTAAGTTGCACAGCAAGAGAATTCCCTTTGAAATGAGTGCCGTGTTCTCATATTCTTTAACTGTACACATAAAACAACATATTTATTTCCCCACTGAGTCCATTACATTCCCAAGTCAAACTGCATCCTCTCTTCCCTTCCCATATTAAACCCTTTGATTTAATGGAGGTTTTAACTACTGGTTCTTTAGGGAATTTTCAGTAGGCTTTGCACAGATTAGGTTATTGGAAAGTATAGTTATTTGCTTGTAAAGTGGCAGTTCTGTGTCAAAATTGATTTTCTTTGGAGCTGCAACAGTAAAAAAGATAAGCTTCTGCTTTGCATCCACAATGCCCTGATGTTCTTACCATGATCGTTTTCCCCTTGCTTCTTGCTCAGCACCATTTGTTGCAGGTGGGTTTGGACAGGCACATATGAGAACATGGAGCCCAGAGGGTTTTGATATCCAGTAGTGATGATAGACAAGGCCTCTTTTCCATTCTGGTTGCCACTGGTCTGTGACAGCCAGTGTTCCGGGCGTGGTAGACATAGTGTTCCTTCCCTTCTCCATTAAAAGAGGAATTGCATGAGCCTGGAATGGCTTTGTTCCACAGAAATGAAACAGTTGAAATAATTGCCTTGCTATGCCCAGGCTAGCAGGATTTATCTTCCATTATAGATCTGGAAGACATAGGCAAGACTAGTTTACTCCTCTAAATTTCCTAGACGACTCACTTAGACATGACTTCACTGTGTGAAAGACAACAGTCCTAGCTGGTGGCATAACCTTGAAAAGCTTTGGTAGCTAGCAAGAGGAAGGGTGAAGTATATTCTCAGTCACTCTGCTTCTTGCTTATAAGGTAGAATTTTAATATATGAAAATCATAGGCAGCCTTATTTTATTTTTTGTACCCTTGCTGCCAATTACAGGTCCTTAAAGATGGGCTTTAATCACTAATCTTAATATACTTTTGCGTAGTGTATATCTATCTATCTGGTGTCCTCCAAGAAGTGTCTTACTCTGGTCAGAGCCAGCCTGGTGACCAAGATGTATCAATCCATTCTTCTTTAGATCCAGTGGAGACCACATGTCTGCATATCACCTGGGTAATATTGTTTTCTCTCTGTTGTTCTAGAGTGCTGACTTCTGCAACTCACTTTTTAAAATTAAAAAAATAATTTCTTTGTTGTTTTATGCCTTCCTTGCTACACATGGGCTTTCTCTAGTTGCAGGGCATGGGGGCTACTCTTCATTGTGGTGCACAGGCTTCTCATTGCAGTGGCTTCTCCTGTTGCAGAGCACAGGCTCTAGGCAAACGGGCTTCAGTTAGTTGCAGGTCATGGGCTCCATAGTTGTGATGCATGGGCTTAGTTGTTCCAAGGCATGTGGAATCTTCCCAGAGCAGGGATTGAACTCGTGTCCCCTGAATTGGCAGGTGGATTCCTATCCACTGTATCTCTAGGGAAGTCCTACTCTTCGCTTTTTAAAAGGATTCTTAGTTCTGTTTCAGATCATATGCCCTTGATAAATTTTACATTTTTGTTGTTGTGTTTTGAGCTTGGAGCTACAATTTGCAACCTGAATACCTTTGCAAACTGTGTATTTCATGTAGTTAAGTCTTGGCTTTGATCATCAAAACGTTACTGGATTGCCTTTGTCTCCAATTCAGCTGTTACAATTTCCGAGTCTGACTCTGTACTACCTCACTACCTATTTGTAAGCAGTGACCCCAATTCATTGTGAGATCTGAGCTTTCCTGAAGGTGCTAGTCTCAGATGTTGATGGATTTGTGAAGGTACAAGACTTCAGGCTTGGAAATATCAAGAAGAAAATAAACTGGGCTTCCCTGTTTATCTTTCAAGTTTAATTTGGTGGCATGATAACTCATAATATAGATTTATTTATTTATTTTTGTTGGAATGTAGTTTATTTGCAATGTTGTGTTAGTTTCTGCTGTACAGCAAATTGAATCAGTCCTACATATATATTATCCACTCTTTTTTAGACTTTCTTCCCATATAAGTTCATATCTAGATTTGAAGCACTGAATTAAGACACTGAAAATTTTAGTTTATCTTTTTTCTAGCTCTTTAATTATAGTTCATTCCCACCATCCCTCTATTCAGCCTTATACCCAGCAATCCACATGATTGTTAACATAAACTTGTGATAACTTTTAGTGTTTAAAACCCTGGGAATAGAGAGACTAAGACCTGCACCTTTCCTTTGCGAATGACTAAACCTGGAGACCAGAAGTTGTTTGCCAAGTGAGCCATGCAGCTAAGCTGTGGTGGAGTGAAGACCAGCACCCATCTTCCCCGCCGTATTTAGCATCAGCTCCTTAGGCCTTTAGGACTTAACGTCTTCAGACTACTCTTAATTGTATATTTCAACTCACCAAATATGTGTGTTTTTGGAGTATCATGAAGAATTGGAGAAAGCCTGAACAATCATGGGCTCCATAGTTGTGATGCATGGGCTTAGTTGTTCCAAGGCATGTGGAATCTTCCCAGAGCAGGGATTGAACTCGTGTCCCCTGAATTGGCAGGTGGATTCCTATCCACTGTATCTCTAGGGAAGTCCTACTCTTCGCTTTTTAAAAGGATTCTTAGTTCTGTTTCAGATCATATGCCCTTGATAAATTTTACATTTTTGTTGTTGTGTTTTGAGCTTGGAGCTACAATTTGCAACCTGAATACCTTTGCAAACTGTGTATTTCATGTAGTTAAGTCTTGGCTTTGATCATCAAAACGTTACTGGATTGCCTTTGTCTCCAATTCAGCTGTTACAATTTCCGAGTCTGACTCTGTACTACCTCACTACCTATTTGTAAGCAGTGACCCCAATTCATTGTGAGATCTGAGCTTTCCTGAAGGTGCTAGTCTCAGATGTTGATGGATTTGTGAAGGTACAAGACTTCAGGCTTGGAAATATCAAGAAGAAAATAAACTGGGCTTCCCTGTTTATCTTTCAAGTTTAATTTGGTGGCATGATAACTCATAATATAGATTTATTTATTTATTTTTGTTGGAATGTAGTTTATTTGCAATGTTGTGTTAGTTTCTGCTGTACAGCAAATTGAATCAGTCCTACATATATATTATCCACTCTTTTTTAGACTTTCTTCCCATATAAGTTCATATCTAGATTTGAAGCACTGAATTAAGACACTGAAAATTTTAGTTTATCTTTTTTCTAGCTCTTTAATTATAGTTCATTCCCACCATCCCTCTATTCAGCCTTATACCCAGCAATCCACATGATTGTTAACATAAACTTGTGATAACTTTTAGTGTTTAAAACCCTGGGAATAGAGAGACTAAGACCTGCACCTTTCCTTTGCGAATGACTAAACCTGGAGACCAGAAGTTGTTTGCCAAGTGAGCCATGCAGCTAAGCTGTGGTGGAGTGAAGACCAGCACCCATCTTCCCCGCCGTATTTAGCATCAGCTCCTTAGGCCTTTAGGACTTAACGTCTTCAGACTACTCTTAATTGTATATTTCAACTCACCAAATATGTGTGTTTTAGGAGTATCATGTAGGTGAAGAATTGGAGAAAGCCGATGGAAACAAAATAGTTTTTATGTTTAAGTTCCGTAGATAACCTATTTGTTGTTTTGCCAGATATTCAGCTATTCTTATGCATTACAGTGTAACTGAAAAGCATCTATTTTAAACTTTTGGAAAACATACAATGTATAACGAAGAAAATTAACATAACAATCATTCTACTACTCTTTTTATATTTCCTTTGAGTCGATAAAATGAAGAACAACTTCATCAGCATATTCTATATATAGTTCTGTACTGTGCCTTCTTTAACATGATGTAATCAGCATTTTCCCACATCATGAGACATTTTCCCAAATTATAATAATTAATAACTGTATGTTATTTCAAAGTACAAACTTAACTATTTTTGTGCATGTGTCTAAGTTTTTGATTTACATTTTTTTTTTTTTTTTACTAATTTTCACCCTTTTCATATTAAGCATGCTGAGATTAACCTCCTTGTAGTAAATCATTATAGATATGTCATTATTTCCCTAGGATAAATTCCTGTGAATCCTATTGCTGCATCAAAGGAAATGAATGTATTAAGGCTGTTCAGGTGTATTGCCCTGGGTATACACTGAGCCCTTGCTTATTTCACTTAGAATTCAAAGCGTGGAATCCTTGTATGAATAGTGCCAGACTATCTAGCATCTCCAGCTTAGGAAAGAGTACTTTTTGGCTAAATGTTTGCTACAAAACTGCTTTCTAGGCAAAGAGTCTGCCTGCAGTGCAGGAGGCCTGGATTTGATCCTGGGTTTGGAAGATCCCCTGAAGAAAATAAATGGCTGCCCACTCCAGTATTCTTGTCTGAAGAAGTCCACGGGCACAGAAGCCTGGAGGGCTACAGTCAGTGCAGCTGCATAGAGTCAGACATGACTGAATAGCTAACACTTTGGTGGTCCAGTGATTCAGACTCTGTCCTGATGCATTGGGCCCAGGTTTGATCCCTGGTAAGGGAACTAGATCTCTCATGCCGCAACTAACGATCTCACATGCCACAACTAAGACCTGGCACAGCTAAATAAATAAATAAATAAATAAACACATATATATTTAAAAAAACCCTGCTTTCCAGCAAAGAAGTCCCCTTCACTGATAGGTTTCCTGTTGAGGGAAGTTTCAGAGTAAAGTCTTGAAGTCATTGAAGCTTAAGACATTGAAATTGTGAAAAGGAAGTTGAATTTTTCCTAGTAGAACAAACATGTTATTCAGAGGGAAAACTTCATTAAAACTCTACAGAATTTAGAATTAATATATTCCAGTGGTTATCAAATATTTTGAAGCTAATAAATACTTTTTCAATCCAGATCTTCTCTAGCACATCAATAGTTCAAACTGATCAGTGGGCAGAGTCTCCAGTTAAATCAGAGGGGAATTTAGACCAGGGGGCTCAAAATTGGGGGTAGAATCTTCTTTTCTCGGCTTCCCTTACCATGGCCTGTTTAAAAAACAAATTTAGAACCAGTCATTCCACTTTGAAGATGAGAACAAAGTAGAAAGAATGTGACTTCCTCCAAAACAGAGTCCCATGCTTTTTCCCTCCCCTAAAGAAACTATTCCAGTGTTTTGACCCATGCATGCTTCTGTGCAGGTTGAAAGATTATTTTTACTTTGTTAAGGTTATGTATCATTGGAAGGTCCCAAGAGATTAATGTGTGTATTAACTTCTATAAGGTGTTTCCTCAATCCATATTAACCGTGTCTGACTGAGACTCAGAGGATCTACTAAATTATATCCAGGTTCTTATTAAATCACAGCACTGGCAGGAATACCTGGGCTCACCTTCTCCTTAACCCAAATTAACACCTGCTCTTAGCAGTCTCAAATCTAAGGCAGGTTCCTAAGGTGAACAGGCGACTGGGAAGACAAGAGAGAAGAAATTAAAATAAATGATAGAGTGACCTTCTCACACCACTCCTGGTTTCTCAATTAACCAAGAGCCAGCCAGCTCCATGTTGATGTTCTTTCAATAATAGGTTTCACCCTCCCTTTTAATGCCAGCCCACGCGGGTGCACACACAGACACACACTTAGCTAATCAGATTGGCAGCAAATAGAATTAAACCATTAAGGCAATTAAGCAATTCTTAGATAACATTTGATCAGTTCAGTGAAAATGCAAATTCATGCTTCTTTTAGAGAAATAAGTTGATGAAAAGTCATTCTGCGTTCCATCATCTTTATTAACTTTTTTTTTTCCAAATAAAAATTGCCATGTTTTAGGCTTCTAGCTGCACAGATGGAATGGCATTGTTTTCACATTTTTGCTCCACTCTGTTCATCCTCTGTAACACACCATGTTTTTCAGCCTCCACACTCTTCTGGCACATTTCAGGAGACTTACCTCCAGCCTCCTCTTTGTGCCTCAAGGCAAGCTTGGCTGATGTCCTCTGACAGGTGATGGTGACCCATGTGTCAGACACCTCTCAACCTTCTGTTCAGACTGCAATCTGACAGCATTCTGAAATGAGGGTGGCTGAATGCTCATCTGCTGTATATACACATCTGCTGTATATGGCTGCAGCTCCTTCTTCTCTGGTCCTCAGATTCAAGGTCTCTACTCTCTGACAAGCTTGTGCGGAGGGCAGATCTTCTCCCCAAATTAGGCACTTGAAAGTGAGTGTGCAGACTTTGCATTTCCACTGCCAGGTTTGTGTGAGTCAGCCCCGAATGTGCGTCTGCAGTCCTTGCTGGATTCCACACCCTTGGCGAGAGGAGGAACCAGTCGCAGCCCACGTGTCCTTCACTCCACCCCAGGGGCTTTTCTGCTCTAGCTCCACTTTCCAATCCTGGTGGGTGGTCATGAGCTACAGAGTCTTACACATATTTATATATAAATCACTATCTCCAGAGTTTGGTTTAAGGATTTTCTGGGTTGGTTGGTTTTTCAGTCTTTCGATTTGATTAATAGTGTCCAGCCAATCTTTATAAGACTTGCATCTGGGACCATATTGGTTTTTTTTCTCCCCCACCCTCCTAAACTAGCAACTGTAGCGAGTCTGACATGTAATCTGTCAATGATGTAAAAGTCACTTAGTCCTAAAGATGTTATGATTTCCTTCTTTATAAAGAAAAGTAAGACCCATATATGTGAGTTTTTTTTTTTTTTTTTGACCCCATGGATTGGGCCCACCAGGCTCCTCTATCCATGGGACTTTTTTTTCAGGCAATAATACTGGAGTGGGTTGCCATTTCTTATCTCGGGGATCTTCCCAACCCAGGGATCAAATCCAAGTCTCCTGCATTCCAGGCTGACTCTTTACCACTTAGTCATCAGAGAAGCCCTGTGTCAGGTCATTTTATATGTAGACCCGTACACACAGGTGTAGCATGCTCTATCATGCACATGAGTATGTGTCTGTCTCTGTGTGTTTAAATGTTATTAGAGGCAGGTCAAACATAAGAGACAGCTGTTGAATACCGTTGTTGTCTAGGACATTGTATTTAATGCATCTCCTCCTTTTCCATGTTAAACGAAGTATTGCAGCAGACTCTCATCCAGCAGGACACCTGCCCTCTGTGGGCCCATCTGCAGACTTTTATGAATGTTAATATACATACCAAGAAAGGACTTTCTGATTGTCTGGTCATTAAGAATCCACCTTTCCATGCAAAGGACATATGTTCAATCCCTGGACAGGAAACTAAAATCCAATGCTATAGGGCAGCTAAAGCCCGCTCACCACAGCTATAGAGCCCACATGCCACAACAAAGCGTCAACACACCCTGCCCCCCAAAAAAACAGTAAGGAAAAATATGAATGCTTCTCAGGAACGTCAGCCATGTTTTTCAGCACAAAGCAGCCTTGCGTGCATGCTTAGTCACTTCAGTCTGACTCTTGTGACCCTATGGACTGTAGCCCACCTGGCTCCTCTGTCCATGGGATTCTCCAGGCAAGAATACTGGAGTAGGTTGCCATACCCTCCTCCAGGGAATCTTCCCAGCTCAGCGATGGAACTCATGTCTCGTTTTGTCTCCTGCATTGGCAGGCAGGTTCTTTACCACTACCGCCATCTGGGAAACCCACAGAGCAGCCTTGGAGTTTACTAATTCACTCCCCACTGCCAGGAGGTGAGAACACATCTTGTCAAACAGTTTCTGTATCCTGATAAGCTACTACCAAAGTCATCAAGCCAGAGTGCTACCTGTAGTGTCTGAGGGAAGAGTGACTTTGGGGGAAGCAGTTGAGCTTGGCATTCCAGGGAATAGTTCTCATCTATTTGTTACTGTACTTGCAGGCTTATGTTTCCTCAGTTTGAAAAGACTTCTAGGGTAGACCTGTGGGAAGCAGACACATAATGTCCTCAGCCATACTATAAAACCTCATGAATTTGCTAAAGAAATAAGTGAGGTTATAATCTTGTAAAGATCAAAAGGGGAGGTTTAATCGTCTTATATTTAACTGGCTCCAAGGGCACCAATTTTTTAAATTCTTAAAATTATGATGATTGGTCTTCTTTCATTAAATTTGACCTCTAAGACCTTTTAGGAGTTTGTTAGAATTGCATTTTGTACTTTAAGATAATTTTGTATTCCTGTTTTTAAAAAACATTTATGTGTATGATTATTTAGACTTGAATGCAAACTAAAGTTCCCCATAGGTTGGTCTAAATCACATTTTATTTGTGCGCATAGTTGTATTCATACTGACTTACTGGAGTATGAAGAAGGGGTTGTGGTAGGGGGGGAGCCAGCCAGTATATCAGATTTCTGTTCACAGTAATTTCCTGATGTATGTTTCCTTAAATGAGGGAATTATATATGTTAAAGGCTATTATTGTTCTCAAGTACATTAAAAAAGTTTATTTTTCATTTTATAAGTCAGTATAAATTTTCAGACTCAGTACCTCTTTCGTTTAATTTTCACAGTTCTTACAGGCTTGCAGTATTTCAGGTGTTATTCTTTCTTACTGAGTTTTCATGGCTCAGGAGTTTTTTTGTTTTAAAATAAAATAGAAAAAGAAACTCTTAAAATAGTCATCTTCTTGGACGCATTAAGTCTAGCCTTTGAGAACTTGAGGCATTTATGAAGTTCCAAAGAGAAAATGCTGGGTTTTGTCTCCCTCTGTCCCCATCCTACCTCCCACTCTACCATGCTATAATATTATAGTTAATAATGTTTAAATTAGTCATTAGAGGTAATATAATATGGTACATTAATATTTAATCTTGTCAAACAGTTTCTGTATCCTGATAGCTACTACCAAAGTCATCAAGCCAGAGTGCTACCTGTAGTGTCTGAGGGAAGAGTGACTTTGGGGAAGCAGTTGAGCTTGGCATTCCAGGAATAGTTCTCATCTATTTGTTACTGTACTTGCAGGCTTATGTTTCCTCAGTTTGAAAAGACTTCTAGGGTAGACCTGTGGGAAGCAGACACATAATGTCCTCAGCCATACTATAAAACCTCATGAATTTGCTAAAGAAATAAGTGAGGTTATAATCTTGTAAAGATCAAAAGGGGAGGTTTAATCGTCTTATATTTAACTGGCTCCAAGGGCACCAATTTTTTAAATTCTTAAAATTATGATGATTGGTCTTCTTTCATTAAATTTGACCTCTAAGACCTTTTAGGAGTTTGTTAGAATTGCATTTTGTACTTTAAGATAATTTTGTATTCCTGTTTTTAAAAAACATTTATGTGTATGATTATTTAGACTTGAATGCAAACTAAAGTTCCCCATAGGTTGGTCTAAATCACATTTTATTTGTGCGCATAGTTGTATTCATACTGACTTACTGGAGTATGAAGAAGGGGTTGTGGTAGGGGGGGAGCCAGCCAGTATATCAGATTTCTGTTCACAGTAATTTCCTGATGTATGTTTCCTTAAATGAGGGAATTATATATGTTAAAGGCTATTATTGTTCTCAAGTACATTAAAAAAGTTTATTTTTCATTTTATAAGTCAGTATAAATTTTCAGACTCAGTACCTCTTTCGTTTAATTTTCACAGTTCTTACAGGCTTGCAGTATTTCAGGTGTTATTCTTTCTTACTGAGTTTTCATGGCTCAGGAGTTTTTTTGTTTTAAAATAAAATAGAAAAAGAAACTCTTAAAATAGTCATCTTCTTGGACGCATTAAGTCTAGCCTTTGAGAACTTGAGGCATTTATGAAGTTCCAAAGAGAAAATGCTGGGTTTTGTCTCCCTCTGTCCCCATCCTACCTCCCACTCTACCATGCTATAATATTATAGTTAATAATGTTTAAATTAGTCATTAGAGGTAATATTAGGCTTACATTTTTACAAATTACGTAATAGATGACGATATTTAGATACCAACATACATTTTAGAAAATCTGTCATACCATGTCCCCAAAGAAGAGATTGACAGACACTTCTAATATTTATTTATGGAACTCCAGTGTTTGAACGATGCCTTGGAAACCAGAGACATCGATTTATGTTTATAGACCCCACAATAAGTCACAGTTATGCTAAACTGCATTGAATTCTGTAACTTGCCTTTGTATTTCAGTCACTGAAGAATACCATTACCTTCAAATGGATATACTTACAACTGTCTGTATTCTTGAGTTAACTTAATACCTCCTTCAAGCCCTGTCCTTTCTACACTCTTCCAGACTACTCTTGATTTCTTCCTCTCCTCTTGCTGATGTCTTCCCCACCATCCATCCTGCTCTGTGCAGTGTGCTTTCTGTATAAAATGGCCAGAGTGTGTTAGGGTGTTTGTTAAGGACAGCTGGACCAGGAGCCTTGGCTCAGAACATCGTTAGGTGGTATTGCTCAGTCTCTATCGGCTCATGCTTTTTCTGTCCACAGCCTGACTTGAACTCTCCAGGAGAGACGGGGTGGGGCGGGTTGTGAGGGAAGGAGTTGGCTGCATGTGTTGACTGCGCACTCACTCGAGGTGACCCTCTTCTAAAGAACATGTTTCTTTTAGCCACCATTTCCATCCTTTCTCTTCACAAATCATCAGTGAGTCCAGACCTTGATGAACAGTTTTCTGTGAGTTCCCCTGTAGCTGTGGGTTTTTGCAGTGAGGCTGCTCTCACTTGGATTCCTTCTTTCTTTGGAAGAAAAATGCTTCTTGCCAGCATCTCCCTTGAGTTCAGGGAAACCTGTGTAGCACTCTACATGGTAGAGGATCCCTCAACACTTACATAGACATGCTGCCGAGTGCTCCGCTGTGCAGGAGCAGGCAGGTCAAGAGCTGTCCGTCCACAGGCCTGCCCTCCCGCTCTGCTGTGCGTTAGTAGAGGGTGATAGTACCGCCTTCCCCTCCATCTCACCAGGGCGGCGACTTTCCTGTCCTCGTGAGGCTTCTGGCCTTCCTGTGCTGCCTTTTGCAGCCTCTGCCCCGCTCTGACCACCCGAGGCCCCAGGGATCTGTCAAGGGCTTGCATTAATTGCTTGTTCAAGGACAGGTTTAGTTCCTGCAAGACAGATTGGAGATCCCAAAGTGAGTCCCACTGGTTGACGTAACAGCTGAGAGATACTGCAGTGACACATGCAGACAGACAGACAGACACACGCACACACACACACACACACACACCCTACCACCACCACCACCACCCCCTCCCCCGCGTTCTACTGCATCTCCCAGGGCATGTTATAATCACTGTTCCGGCTTCGGGTGTTTTCCTTCGGCCACTTGGCTGTTGTTTGATTTGCTAGCGCAGTAACTCGGAGGAAAGACACAGACTCTACTCATTCTTAAGCCCCTTGTGGTTTACAGTAGTTTTAGATGGAAGGCACCCCAGAGAAGGCTGTATAGTTCAGAGATTTATAAAGGTCACCTCATGGCCCCCATTTCCTCTCTAAGAACCAAGCCTTTGCATCTGCATTGCACATGGGTCCTTATTGCCAGAAGGGCTTCTGTTGGTGTCATGCACCCTTCTCCTTTTTCTTCCCTCATCTCAAAGCAAGAAATGCAAAACTGTCTTTTTCATCCTTGTCTCTTCTTTTAGACATATGTGCCGCCATTAACTTTTTCTCTGGAGATGTGTGACACAGAAGGGGGAGGCATCAAGGGCTTCTTTCTGCTCTAACCACCCTCTTTGACTGGGCCCTGTCCCTCCTCTCTCGCTGCTCTCTCGAGGAGATGCTCCCCGGCCCAGCATGGAACCCTCCTTAGATCTCAGGGCACCGCATTTTGAATCCTCCCTGCAGTTCCCTGCCTGTCACCACCACTGCAGATGTCTGCTGCCATTTCCTGCCTAAAGCAAGGAGATCGCAGCAGGTCACACTGTGAGTACCAGCAGGGGATCCTGTTCTCACTCCGCATTATCCCCCTGTGTCTCCTTTCTTAGACTATTATCGTAAAACCCTGGAACCTTACAGCAGGATGGAAGCCTATTGTGTCTGTCATCCGAAGACCCCAATTAGCAAGTGAGGAAACTGAGGCCAGGGAGCCATGGCTGATAGTGCTTACTTGACTGCCAGCTCATATTCCACCAGCTTCAAACTGTACCTCAGCATTTTACTCCATGGATAGGTCTTTTAACCGGATTCCAAGTGCCCCCAACAGGCAGAGTTGCCCTGGGTCTTTCATTGGAGGCCAGGGCAGTGTTGGCAACCTGTAGAAATTACTCGTGAGCTTTTGCTTGGGATGTGGTGCTGTGTCTGAAGCTGAAAAAGTCTGAAGATGCCAGGTCCTGGGTTGAGTGTCTTTGGAGCATCCTCTCCAGACTTCTGACAAGGAAACACAGAAGAGGGAAAGCTGCTATGGTGAAAACAAGGCTGGTTCCTTTTATAAACGATAATACCCCAAAGCTATCTTTTAATAGAAAATTTTTGGCTTGCTATTTTATAGCAGCAACATAGTTGCATTCTAGAGACTTCAGAAAATGCAGACAATTTCAAAGGAAAAATTGCACTTACAATAAAATTGAGAGGTGATCACTTACTGTTTTAGGATATAAGCACTTTAGTCTTCCTTCTCTCTGCATCTCACGTGAACTTTAAAGGTCATTAAATATTTTTCCGTAGCCGGAGTTTCAGTGACTGCAGATAACCCTATTATGTTGATAATCTCATTATTTGTCTAACTTGTTTTTATGTATTTGAGGTCTTACTGTTCATTATTAATTTAAAAAATGTTGTATCTCAATGATTATGGTTTTGAATACATACATCCTTGTGAAATAGTTCAGTAAAAGACAGGGAAGCTCTTTGCAGAATGTACTCTGGGTTGTCACATTTCACTTTAGTATCCTAGTTTATCTTGCCACCAAGTGACAAAGGGAAGTTCCCGTTGAAAAGTCACACCTCAGCACTTGCCCTTTATTTAAAAGATATTTCACTATATAAAAATCAGTCCTTATATATGGTTTGTAATAATGTACATCTGCATCTTTGCATTCATAAAAATATGAAATTTGGAGTCTCTCAAGTTTTCCTCTTAATAGAAAGACACGGATTCAGTAAGAACTTCTGCTTGGAATTATATGAGTAGAAAAACATACTTTGGTTTATGACAGGTAACCCATCAACATTAATTAAAATATTAGTTACAATTTTGAATAATGAAAAGATTTAGTTAGATTGTAGAATTTAAAAGTCAAACAAGCGGCCTATGCTGATCTTCAGTAGATGTGGCTTCAGTCCCTGGGTTGGGAAGATCCTCTGGAGGAGGAAATGGCAACCCATTCCAGTATCCTTACCTGGGAAATTCCATGGACTGAGTAATCTGGTGGGCTCCAGTCCATGAGGTGGCAAAGAGTCAGACATGACTGAGCACACACACACACACACACACACACACACACACACACGTAATGTGATCATGTATTTTATGAGTAAAATTATTCCTGTTACATACAGAAAACACATTAGAGTTTAATGGCTATTCCATAACCATTAGCACGAGTAGCACATGATTTCCAGGTGCTCTGCCACATGAATCAGTCTGAAAGCTGTGCTGAGCATCACTGCTGGATCCCGGACATGCAGATGTCCCTGGTGGTGACTGGAAAGCTCTCCATCGACTCATGACCTTATTAGCAGGGTGAACAAATCTGACACTTTACTTATAATGAATAAAAGGCCTCACATGCATTTTCTTCTCACAAAGGGCTTACAGCAGTGCTTGCAGGCAGTTGTTGAAAAGTATAGCTTGCGTGTCCATTACACTCAGACATGCCAGACATATGCCCTGACCTTGACATTCGCTATTTGTAAACCTCACCCGAGTCTTACAAGATAGAGGATATTATCCTCCATACTTTACTGGTGGGGAAACTGAGGCTTGGTGAGGTTAAGTGACTCGGCCAGGATCACTGGGTTAAGAATGACAGCAGGACAGCTCAAGTCTCTTCTCTTTGCCTTCCTTCCTCTATGAGCAACTACCCTGTAGTAATCAGGATTTCTAAAAGCAATTCAGGGTCTGCACAAGTACTTGAAGTACCATAAAATAAAGGATATAACCTTGGTCTTGAAATGTTCTTAGGGAAAGAATTAACAACTTACAGACAACAAAAACAGCGACTGTGTTTACCTTTGAACATAACCACATCCTGAAGTGTCAGTCAGCTACTCATAGTAAATCCCCTGGACAAGTAAATAAAGAAATGTGAATAAGCAGTTTAGTCTTCTCTGTGTGCTACTAAAAATAGCGTTTTGCTCTGACATAGAGTTTTTGACAGTTTTAGATGAGATGTTATATCTAAAGCCTTTAGTTTGGCAGCATAAATTCTTCATGTTTTGGTGTCCATAACCCATGGGCTGAAAGTCATGTCTGTCAAGGAGGGAGTAATGATTTCACCGACAGATGAGATGTTTTTACTTTCATTATTTCCTGCTTTGGATCTTTATGTTTTACTATCTGTGTTGATTTGTGTCCCCAGGATTGAATATTTATTTCAAAAAACATTTTTTGAAAAGACCTAAAATATGTTTATTTGGGTAAAACTCAGTGAACATTGAAGCTTAGATCAAATTTTCCCTCATGCTGATTTTGCCAAGTTTTAGTTAACTTTAAGATTTTAAGCAAGAATTGTGTCCGACTAGACCATTGGTTATCAGATAGGGAGAAACAGCCCTCAGACGTTGTCCATTCTGAAGGAAGAGGAAAGAGATGTTATGCAAATTGTTATGTAAAGCCCATGAGTTTAAAAAAAAGAGTTTCCTAGTGTGTACTGCATTTTGCCCAACTTAGTTTTATGGCATCAGCATTTCTGGGGATGTACTGGGCGTGTGGTTTCTTCCAAGGTAGCTCAGTGGTAAATAACCTACCTGCCAGTGAAGGAGATGCAAGAGACCTGGGTTCAGTCCCCAGGATGGGAAGATACCCTGGAGAAGGGAATGGCAACCCACTCCAGTATTCTTGCCTGGAAAATACCATAGACAGATGAGTCCTGGGGCTACAATCCATGGGGTTGTGGAGTCAGACGAGCTGAGCGATTGAGCATACACCACACTTAGGAGTCCAGTAGTTCTTTTTTTTCCTTTTTTGGAAAGATAAAAAAACCATAGACTAGATAAAATAAAGGATATAACCTGGGTTTTCTTAGGGAAAGAATTAACAACTTACAGACAACAAAAACAGCGACTGTGTTTACCTTTGAACATAACCACATCCTGAAGTGTCAGTCAGCTACTCATAGTAAATCCCCTGGACAAGTAAATAAAGAAATGTGAATAAGCAGTTTAGTCTTCTCTGTGTGCTACTAAAAATAGCGTTTTGCTCTGACATAGAGTTTTTGACAGTTTTAGATGAGATGTTATATCTAAAGCCTTTAGTTTGGCAGCATAAATTCTTCATGTTTTGGTGTCCATAACCCATGGGCTGAAAGTCATGTCTGTCAAGGAGGGAGTAATGATTTCACCGACAGATGAGATGTTTTTACTTTCATTATTTCCTGCTTTGGATCTTTATGTTTTACTATCTGTGTTGATTTGTGTCCCCAGGATTGAATATTTATTTCAAAAAACATTTTTTGAAAAGACCTAAAATATGTTTATTTGGGTAAAACTCAGTGAACATTGAAGCTTAGATCAAATTTTCCCTCATGCTGATTTTGCCAAGTTTTAGTTAACTTTAAGATTTTAAGCAAGAATTGTGTCCGACTAGACCATTGGTTATCAGATAGGGAGAAACAGCCCTCAGACGTTGTCCATTCTGAAGGAAGAGGAAAGAGATGTTATGCAAATTGTTATGTAAAGCCCATGAGTTTAAAAAAAAGAGTTTCCTAGTGTGTACTGCATTTTGCCCAACTTAGTTTTATGGCATCAGCATTTCTGGGGATGTACTGGGCGTGTGGTTTCTTCCAAGGTAGCTCAGTGGTAAATAACCTACCTGCCAGTGAAGGAGATGCAAGAGACCTGGGTTCAGTCCCCAGGATGGGAAGATACCCTGGAGAAGGGAATGGCAACCCACTCCAGTATTCTTGCCTGGAAAATACCATAGACAGATGAGTCCTGGGGCTACAATCCATGGGGTTGTGGAGTCAGACGCAGCTGAGCGATTGAGCATACACACACACTAGGAGTGTAGAGAGAATGTATCCAATGTCAGGGGTATCAGTAGTAAAGTTTAGAATATTTTAAGAACAAACTTACTACTTTGTTTACTATGTCATCCATTTCTCAGATGGAGACAAGCTGAGAAAGACATATTTTTAAATGCTGTAATAAAACTAGTTGATTAAAAGGATAGCTAAAATTGTTCTTAGAATTAACCCATGGATTGCCATTGAAGTATTGAGCTGCAATCATAAATAAATTTTGCCAAACATCATCACTGAAGCTCTTATATAGTGAGGAGAAGAATTTAGTCTAAAATTAGTTAAAATAGGCAAGCCATTTAGCACAGTACTTAACAGAGATTAAATACCCCATAAATATTATCTATTCTTTGTTTTATTTTAAAGTAATGTATCTATTCTTTAGAATGGGAGTTCTTAACTAGTGTGTCAAGACACAAGTATACACCTGCTCAAACATGCCCTGAAGTATCTGATTTTCTTAATATATATTTTTTTAATTTTGGCCTCTTTGATTGATTGATTGATTTCATCCATCTTTATTCTTCGGCCTGTGTAGGCCTCCCATTGCAGTGGCCTCTCTTGTTTCAGAGCACCGACTCTGGGCGTTTGTGCTCGTGAGCACTGGCTCGTACTTGGACACACCGGTCCAGCCACTCTGCGGCACATGAGATCTTCCCAGGCCAGGGATCAAACTGGTGCCCCTTGCACTGCAAGGCAGACTCTTTACCCACTGGATCACCAGGGAAGCCCTTATTTTTCTTAATAAATTATTGTATAACTAAACATACAGATGAAGCACACACTGATGTTTAAGTTTGCTAAAATAAGAGGTGAGAAACAAAGTGTATTGCCAAGTCTTTGCTTGCCAAAATGGATCTGTAGAAGGAGGACCCGGAACACTCTGATCAAAAAGGCTTATTTTTAGAGAGACACACCAAGTGGGCAGTGTGTTAATTACCACTGCTTCTTATAGACACTCTAAAGATACATGGCAGTGTACTGTAACTTCTTGAGAACTTTGGCAGTACAGGGATCCAAAAGTGCTTCAAAACAATCATTTAAGAACAAGTAGGATAAGTTCCTTTTTGGAGGTTATAAAAGCAATGTACTTCATATCTTATACCTTGATAGTATATTAGGATACATATAAGCTCAGAAAAACCCTCTGTTAGGCATTTAGACTAGAATATAAATGTATTGATGATATTTTCTAAGGGCTAAGTTTTTGGGTTTTGGTTCTTAATTTTTAATTTATTTGGCTGTGCTGGGTCTTAGTTGCAGCACATGGGATCTTCAGTCTTTGTAGTGGCATGTAGGATCTTTAGTTGTGGCATCCAAACTCTTAGTTGCAGCATGTGAAATCTAGTTCCCTGACCAGAGATTGAACCCCTCCATTGGGAGTCTGTAACCTTACTCTCTGGATCACCAGGGAAATCCCTATGACCAGGTTTTGAGGGGATGAAAGTCAGAGAGTTTCCAAGAATGCCTTACTTCTCTAATACAGTTAAGTCATGAAAGCATAAGGGTAGGCCATTCAAGACAAGATGCTATACCTTACATTTTGGCCCAAATCCTATAAATTTACTCACATAGAAATCTGCCCTATGACTTGTGTCTTTGATTATCACCTATTGCTGTAGGCCTCCCATTGCAGTGGCCTCTCTTGTTTCAGAGCACCGACTCTGGGCATTTGTGCTCGTGAGCACTGGCTCGTGCTTGGACACACGGTCCAGCCACTCTGCGGCACGTGGGATCTTCCCAGGCCAGGGATCAAACCGGTGCCCCTTGCACTGCAAGGCAGACTTTTTACCCACTGGATCACCAGGGAAGCCCTTATTTTTCTTAATAAATTATTGTATAACTAAACATACAGATGAAGCACACACTGATGTTTAAGTTTGCTAAAATAAGAGGTGAGAAACAAAGTGTATTGCCAAGTCTTTGCTTGCCAAAATGGATCTGTAGAAGGAGGACCCGGAACACTCTGATCAAAAAGGCTTATTTTTAGAGAGACACACCAAGTGGGCAGTGTGTTAATTACCACTGCTTCTTATAGACACTCTAAAGATACATGGCAGTGTACTGTAACTTCTTGAGAACTTTGGCAGTACAGGGATCCAAAAGTGCTTCAAAACAATCATTTAAGAACAAGTAGGATAAGTTCCTTTTTGGAGGTTATAAAAGCAATGTACTTCATATCTTATACCTTGATAGTATATTAGGATACATATAAGCTCAGAAAAACCCTCTGTTAGGCATTTAGACTAGAATATAAATGTATTGATGATATTTTCTAAGGGCTAAGTTTTTGGGTTTTGGTTCTTAATTTTTAATTTATTTGGCTGTGCTGGGTCTTAGTTGCAGCACATGGGATCTTCAGTCTTTGTAGTGGCATGTAGGATCTTTAGTTGTGGCATCCAAACTCTTAGTTGCAGCATGTGAAATCTAGTTCCCTGACCAGAGATTGAACCCCTCCATTGGGAGTCTGTAACCTTACTCTCTGGATCACCAGGGAAATCCCTATGACCAGGTTTTGAGGGGATGAAAGTCAGAGAGTTTCCAAGAATGCCTTACTTCTCTAATACAGTTAAGTCATGAAAGCATAAGGGTAGGCCATTCAAGACAAGATGCTATACCTTACATTTTGGCCCAAATCCTATAAATTTACTCACATAGAAATCTGCCTTTTTATTTGCATTTGCTATGACTTGTGTCTTTGATATCACCATATCACCATGTTTGAACCAACACACATCACATATCTGATTATTGTTCAGATACCCAGCGATAAAGCCTTGGCTCACTTTTAGTGATGGCAAATTCTGTAATGAACACAGTAGGAAATCATTATTCTGTTGTATGGTAATTGGTTGGAATCCATGAATTACATCTAGAATATTACTACTGTGTTTATACAGTCTTAAAGGTAAGGGACTACAAAGGCTTATAATCCGAGTAAAACTTGTTAAAGGAGGTGCGTCAATAGGGAAAGAAACCATTATCATTTCAACCCAGTCCTGTTTCATAAACAGCATATCGGCTCTTTGGTAATTAAGAAACGTGGCTCACCTTGGCAGTATGTTGCCTCTGTTCCTTTTTGCCCACAGATCTGAGAGGGAGAGATAAAGTGATAGAGGAGTTAAAGCTCTGAGACAAATTAAGTTCACAATTTTATTTAAAGATTCCAGGAACTCAATGAGTGAAAACTACAGTTTTTCCAGTAGTCATGTACAGATGTGAGAGCTAGACCATAAAGAAGGTGAAGCATTGAAGAATTGATACTTTTGATCTGTGGTGCTGGAGAAGACTCTTGAGAGTCTCTTGGACAGCAAGGAGATCAAACCAGTCAATCCTAAAGGAAATCAGCCCTAAACATTCATTAGAAGGACTGATGCTGAAGCTGAATTTCCAGTACTTTGACTTCTTGATGCAAAGAGCTGACTCACTGGAAAAGCCCCTGATGCTGGGAAGGATGGAGGGCAGGAGGACAAGGGGGCGACAGAGGGATGAGATGACTGGATAGCTCGTGGGGTCTAGTTCTCTGACCATGAATCAACCCCCATGCACTTGTGTTGGAATCAAGGAGTCTTGATCACTGGACCATCAGGGAAGTCCCTTGATTTTTTCAAAATATTTATTTATTTATTATTTTTGTCTATTCTGGTTTTTCACTGCTGCCACAGGCTCTTCTCTAGTTGCAGGGAGTGGGGGCTGCTCTATAGTTGAGGTGAGCAGGCTTGTTGCAGTGACTTCTCTTGTTGTGGTGACTTCTCTTGTTGTGGAACTTGAGCTCTAGGGGACACGGGCTTCAGTAGTTGCAGCACATGGGCTCAGTAGTGGCGGCTCTGAGGCTCTAGACCACAGGCTCCATAGTTGTGGCTCATGAGCTAAGCTGCTGCACAGCATGTGGGATCTTCCTGGATCAGGGATTGAACCCGTGTCTCCTGCATTGCAGGCAAACTCTTTACCACTGAGCTACCAGGGAAGCCCAGAGTCCCTTGATTTTTATCAGAAATGGAGGATCACTGAGCCTTAGCAGTTAAAAAAAATTAAATTCAAGACACAATCTCCTATAGCTGTCCCTCTCCAAATTCATGTTGTGTGTTGCGTAGTATTTGTATACATTTTGCTTCGACTCAGCTTATCCAAAACATAAGTTGATGGCTTAGTTGGTGATGCTGGGGCTCAAGCCTGTTGATCCTCTTGTCTTCATCCTACACATGGGAACTGCACAAGTCCCTGTCTCCTGGATGGAGTGAGATGATGTAGTGAGATGATGCAAGGCTGTAGTCAGCGCTCAGGTGCTGCTGTCATCAATGACATAACTTCATCATCATCAACTTACTTCTCAATTCTTTGTCCCCTTTCTAAAGTCTCACTTCCAAAGATTCCTTGCTTTTTATTGCAGGAAATGGCGATCCACTCCAGTATTCTTAGCCCCAAAATCCTAGGGACAGAGGAGCTTAGTGGGCTACATTCCATTGGGTCACAACAAGTTGGATACAACTGAGTACATAGCATACAACACACACAGGTCCTTTAGGGAAAGTCTTCAGAGAATCAGAATAAGAACATTCTTACAGTTCATCATCTCTTATCCTTTGTCTATTTATGGTTTATAGTAATTCTATTTGGGAGATCCCCAGCTACTTTAAAAGTGCCCACTGAAGCTTTCCTAAATGTGGAGGATTGGGGGTCATGGATGGAGGGTATGGTTGTAGGAGACAACAGGGTATAAACAAACAAAATGTCAGAAGAAAAGTGGGTGTTTGGGTGGGTTCTCACACTGGGTAGGAGGACCCTGAGCTAGCACTGCAAGACTAGGTTCTGGACCAAAGTGACAGACATCTTCTGAGCCTCTGTTTTCTCATCAAGTAGGGATTTTGCATTAGATCATCTCAAAGGTCCTTTTGGTCTTTTGCAACTGTCTCATCCATAGTTTCCACATTTTCCAGCGTTCAAGTTTCAAAAGCAGCCAGGTCAGACGCCAAAGTAACTCTTTGTCAGGGTCAGTGAGAAACTGTTTCCGAATTTCTAAGTCTCAGTGACAGTTGGTTCTTTTCCCTTCCTTCCATAGAAGTGGAAATGACACGAAGTCCATCTTTTGTGCTTTGTCTGTTTTAAGTAAAAATAACTTTTGCTTCCATTTTAATAATAGAATTTTTGTGTATTTAATATAGGCAATGATTTGGCCTCCAGCTGAGTTTAGATTTGAAAAGATGAGCATATTAAAGCTTGTCAGACAGCCCACAAACCGGTTACATATTCCTGAGCTGACAGAATGTGAAGTAACATTCTTTTTCTTTTTTCCACTGATACCCCTCACTAGTTTAAAAAAAAAAAAAATCAGATAAACTAGATACTCTCTTTGTAAAGGTGGTGCTGAAAGTAGATAACAAGAAAGATGGATCCACAATGAGTATGTCAACAGGAAATTCAGCAAAAGCAGTTCAAGGGTCTTAGACAAGCACCGTGGAGGAGAACTTTTGTCGTGACAGAAATGCGCTGCCCTGTCCAGTCTGGTAGCCATAAGTCACAGGTGACTGTCGCTGGTATGACCAGGATATGACTTTTAAATTTTATTGTAATTATTTTTCATTTTAATAACCACCTGTGGCTAATGGCTTGAACAAACCAGGACAAGAAAAAAATAGATTTCTGACAAATTTTCATGTGGAAAAAGAAATGGCCAAAGAGCATGAGATTATTGGAGTTGTGGATGGCTGATTTGGGATAAAGAATGGCTGAAGTGCACTTTTGTGGAAGATAGTCAGATTTATACCTTGTTGTTCCAAAGGGAAAAAAAAATAAGACCACTTGGGAGTAATTGCAGGACAACACATTTAGACGCAGTGTAAGATACTTCCTTACAGGTAGTCATACGCAATTATAATCAGATGTCTTAAAATGTAAGGAAGTATCCCCCAGCTCTGAGAGTACTCAAGGACAGGCTTGGTGACAGTGCGGCAGGAACCTGCAGTTTCTGTGTCAATAAAATGAAGATGGTAATACTTGATCCTTCCTCCCCCAACATGCCACAAACTGCACTCACAAGTAGATGAAATACTGTGTTTATAAGTGTTCTGAAACTACCAGGACATTTTATTAAGCATGACTAATATTAGGTTAAATACAGTGATTAAAAGACTTTATGTACTTGAAGTCACCTTAAGGCCACTTGTTCTAAAACAAGCAAACGGATTCTCTTTCAGATACTGAACCAAACCGTGTCCCTCCCCTGTTTCAACAACCAAGCATCTGTTTCAACACCAAGCATCCCACCCCACCCCTAATGAATATGATAAGTGGCCTTGATCATCCAGTCGTTGATCTTAAATTTTTCAGTGATGATTTTACCTGGAGAGAAGGCTGAAGTTGGCACTATTGCCTTTCCAAATATCCATAAACGTCCTGATAGTAAGCAAATGGATGAGCTCACAGTAGTTTGTTCATGGTAAATGCCCTCATCACAGAGACACCTGGTTCGGGCTTTGTAGTGTTCATCAGCCTTATATCCTGCTGGTTCCTCCTGTTGGATGTAACAGATTCATGGAAAAAAAGAGCCCTGTAGGTAATGTCACAGCAGTGGCCTGAAATTGCAAAGAATTTCTACCAGCCTCATGAACGAGGGCATGGCATGGAATGCATTGGCCCTGCTTATCCTCCCACAGAGCCATGGGAGCGGCAGGACCAGGGATGGGGAGCTCAGCCTCCCAGCGGTGGGGTTCAGCCTCCCATAAAGAACTCCCGCGGAATTCATTAGCCACATTTTAGCACTAGAGCTGGAAGCTCTTACATTGCAGGAGTGATGGTTCAAAAAGGTCACAATGGGCCTCGGGTTACCATTGATGAACCCTGCTTTCTTCCTAAGCAAGAAGTCATTTCCTTGTCCTTTCTCTTGTTAGAATGATAAGTGCACGGCACTCTCTTTAGGATGCAGCCCACAAACCCCAAGGACATTTTCTTTTCCTTTCCTTCCTTTTCTGCTGTCTCATTTTCCAGGTTGTCTCATTCCTACATCTTGAGTAGACAGTTATATACTAATAAAAGCTACAAATGAGGAAAACCAGACAACCCCCATCCTAAACACTGACATTAGGTCCTTCTCCATATTCTTCTCTGGAGAGTAATGCTACCTATCTGGACCCAAAGCTGGGAAAATTAAAATTCATCCCTGATTCACAGATGGCTGCCTTGGTTCATGGCATGTGTGAGCATGTAGATGTTCTTGAGAGTACTTGCCTGTCAGCCAGGACGGATGCATGGGTGGTTACATTGGTGGAGAAAATCAACTGTCTTCTCTGGTTGCATCCGGTATCCAGTTTCTAACTCTGGCTGGGCCTTGGTGCTGAATATTCCCTCATTTTTACCATCTCCACAGTGGTTCCTCCATACTTTCCCCTCTCATCTCAAATCCTTCACTCCAGACTTTCCTACCACACCTCACTGTGTATAGATAGCCTTACAAGAAGTTCCAAAGGTCCAATAAGATCAGCCTTGACTTCCGCCTCTTCCATGTAACATTTTTTTGTCAGAGTCATTATTCATGTTTACATCACTCCCTCTGCTGTCAGAGCAAAACATGTTTGTCCTTTTCCCAGGGTCAAAAACATGTTCTTCGGCCAACCCTTCCTGTCTCCGCTATGGCTTTATCACATCAATCATTTCCCTCTCTTTGTCTTATACCCAGTTTCTCCTTCACCACTTCCTTCCCTCTTAGAATATGAACCTGAGCAAGTCTTCTCCATCTTAAAAAAAAAATTAATAGTTTCATCTTGAGTTTCTTCTTCCCTTCAAAGTCAAGACATCTTGTGCCTTCTGCCCTCCCTTCTTCTTAACCTCTGAGTGAGTATGTTATATCCTCTTGTGCTAATAACATTATTTGTTGCTACTATCCACCAATGCCTTGCTCATCACAGTGCCCAGTTGAGGATGGTGGCATTCTGTCTGGCTGATTCCACGTTGCCCAGAGCTCTCATCCCATGGCTTTCTTGGTCCTGTCCAGTCCTCATTCTTGTCATCTTCACTGTCTTTGTCAGGCTCTCCCCTCTTCTCAAGTATCTGAGAATCCCTTTGTTCATAGAGAACGTTACTTAATAGCATGGCCATGACAGTCACATAGATATGAATCAAATCCTGGCTCCACTGCTTACTTCACTGTGGAAACCTGAGTAAGTTACTTAGTGTTTCTCAGTGCATTTCCTCATACCTTTTCAGAGAGTTATGAGGATAAAAGTAGCAAACGTACTCCAGGTACTTAGTATAGTTCCTAGCTAACTGCTTCTCACTTTACTGTTTTTTCCTCCCACTGCCCATGCCCTCACTTTGTCTTTATCCTTTCTGCCCCCGGTCTCTCCTCTGGAGCTCCAGAGCTACATCCTCAGCCACCTACTGGATGCCTTCCTCAAGCAGAAATGATCATTTCTTACACCCATAATAAGTTTCTCCTTCCCCGACTTGGCTTGACAGTCTCAGGTTTGAAGCACAGCTGTCCACTTCACCCCCTCTCTCACACCCTCATATCCAGCCCGTCGATAAGCTGTGCTCGCTCTTGTCCCCCAGATTCTTGGGTCTGGAACTTACTTTTTAATTGTAAAAGCCACCTTTCACTAACCGCTTAGATTATTATTCTGGCCTCTGAAGGAGTTCCCCCCTCATTCTTCCTGAAATGGTATACATGCCTTCACATTGTTGCCAGCTCAGATTGTTCTCAGTTGTACTTATTGTTGCTGTTCACTTTGAACTGTGCTTAGTCATGTCCAGCTCTTTTTCGGCCCCATGCGTGGACAGGCTCATCTGTCCGTGAGATTTCCTAGGCCAGAATACTAGAGTGGGTCACCATTCCCTCCTCCAAGGGATCTTCCAGACCCAGGGATTGAACCCACTCTCCTGAGTCTCCTGCATTGGCAGGCAGATTCTTTGCCAGTAGTGCCACCTAGGAAGCCCACCCTTGCCACCAAAGTTCAGCCAGTCTGTGGTTCAGAGAAGAGCAGGTGAAATGTTAGATGCTCTGCACACAGTGAGAACTCATTAAATACTGAATATGTTTACTCTAAAATAAAGCAAGTCAGTCTGTGTAATGGGATGTAATGCCAGAAGAACTGCTGTGATGATAACTGGTTGATTAGGTAAAACTTATCTCTCAATAGATATACACTAAGAACTAGCTATGGAATAAAATCTATAACGTGATCATTCTTTACTTGAGGCCTATCAAAAGAGAGGGATGGATTGACTGATGAAGAGGGGATCTCAGCTGGGCGTCCACAGGCTGCCGTTGTGATCCTACCGAGCCAGTGTGAGCTCAGCCTCTACACACTTCTCCTTCTGACTCATACTGAAGGGTCCAGGGGTCCATTCTTTTCAGCTGGGTTTTGTTGATCTTGAGACCAGCACGGAGCTTGAAAGGCATTCCTTGCCAAATCCACTGGGTCCCTGGAAAAAGTCCTGTGATACCTCACAGGGCAGGTCTTTCACAGGGCTACTGCTCTAGCAGAAATGATCATTTCTTGACACCCATAATAAGTTTCTCCTTCCCGACTTGGCTTGACAGTCTCAGGTTTGAAGCACAGCTGTCCACTTCACCCCTCTCTCACACCTCATATCCAGCCCGTCGATAAGCTGTGCTCGCTCTTGTCCCCCAGATTCTTGGGTCTGGAACTTACTTTTTAATTGTAAAAGCCACCTTTCACTAACCGCTTAGATTATTATTCTGGCCTCTGAAGGAGTTCCCCCCTCATTCTTCCTGAAATGGTATACATGCCTTCACATTGTTGCCAGCTCAGATTGTTCTCAGTTGTACTTATTGTTGCTGTTCACTTTGAACTGTGCTTAGTCATGTCCAGCT
The DNA here is from genome assembly GCA_022376925.1 of Tragulus kanchil. Classification (NCBI taxonomy): domain Eukaryota; kingdom Metazoa; phylum Chordata; class Mammalia; order Artiodactyla; family Tragulidae; genus Tragulus; species Tragulus kanchil. The sequence continues at coordinate 145,638,379 of JAIOJX010000002.1, read as the reverse complement.
CTTTTTCGGCCCCATGCGTGGACAGGCTCATCTGTCCGTGAGATTTCCTAGGCCAGAATACTAGAGTGGGTCACCATTCCCTCCTCCAAGGGATCTTCCAGACCCAGGGATTGAACCCACTCTCCTGAGTCTCCTGCATTGGCAGGCAGATTCTTTGCCAGTAGTGCCACCTAGGAAGCCCACCCTTGCCACCAAAGTTCAGCCAGTCTGTGGTTCAGAGAAGAGCAGGTGAAATGTTAGATGCTCTGCACACAGTGAGAACTCATTAAATACTGAATATGTTTACTCTAAAATAAAGCAAGTCAGTCTGTGTAATGGGATGTAATGCCAGAAGAACTGCTGTGATGATAACTGGTTGATTAGGTAAAACTTATCTCTCAATAGATATACACTAAGAACTAGCTATGGAATAAAATCTATAACGTGATCATTCTTTACTTGAGGCCTATCAAAAGAGAGGGATGGATTGACTGATGAAGAGGGGATCTCAGCTGGGCGTCCACAGGCTGCCGTTGTGATCCTACCGAGCCAGTGTGAGCTCAGCCTCTACACACTTCTCCTTCTGACTCATACTGAAGGGTCCAGGGGTCCATTCTTTTCAGCTGGGTTTTGTTGATCTTGAGACCAGCACGGAGCTTGAAAGGCATTCCTTGCCAAATCCACTGGGTCCCTGGAAAAAGTCCTGTGATACCTCACAGGGCAGGTCTTTTTGTGGACACAGGAGGGCATACTTGCTGGTGCCTCGGCTGGCTCCTTCCACCCTCACTGTGCCTTAGACACTGTTTCCTACCCCTGACTCGCAAAACTCGGGGCAAGAAAACAGTGGTGTTTTTACACCTGGCAGCATGTTCTGTGTGAGAAGAGGCCGGTGGAAGAGAGTGTGATGTGTGACTGAAAGGTCCCCTGGGCAACGCCACTGGGGAGTGCTTGATTTGAAGCTGAGAACTCACCAGGTCACACTGGAAGTGGTTGCTGCTGGGCACGACTTTCATCCTTGTTTACCTTCTTTTTTTTTTTTTTTAAAAAAAAAAGATTTATTTATTTATTTTGGGCAGGGGTCGGGTTGGGGAGGGAGGGGAGCAGGCGGGCCACTTCTATTGGTCTTTCATTTCTCTATGTTCATCTGTCTTTGTTCTTTGGGTCTTGTGGGCCTCCCATTGCGGTGGCCTCTGTCGTTGCAGAGCGCCGGCTCTGGGCGCATGCGCTCCAGAGCTCTGGCTCGGTAATTGGACACATGGGTCCAGCCGCTCCGCGGCACATGGGATCTTCCCAGGCCAGGGATGGAACTGGCGCCCCTTGCACTGCAAGGTGGTGTCCTTACCCACTGGACCACCAGGGGAAGCCCTATCTTCTTTTTTTTGAAAAAAACTCTTCATGAAGTTCTGTGGGGTTTTGTTTATTGTTGTATTTTTTTCTTTTGTTTAATTTTTTTTTAGTATAAACTGATCCTTTTTTTCCCTGAGAGTGAGAGAAAGTGAGTGAGTGTGTGTGTCTGTTAAGAGAATTTGTGTATTTCTTTTTTTGTCTCTTGTCACTGCAGAGCAAGGTTGTAACCTTTTAAGGCAGATTATGAATCATAATGAATTTGTCACTTGTCACAGGAAAAAGAGATGCCCATTCAGAGTGGAACATGTTTTCTCTTGCTAACAATATCAACAGAAACCCCGTATAGAAAATAACTTATCTGTTGAGTACCTACTTGGTGCCTTAACACGATTCAACTTAATCTACTGACTCCATTACTACTGAAGTTAAAAAACCCTGGTCCCAGCACGGAGCTTGAAAGGCATTCCTTGCCAAATCCACTGGTTTCCCCTGTGATACCTCACAGGGCAGGTCTTTTTGTGGACACAGGAGGGCATACTTGCTGGTGCCTCGGCTGGCTCCTTCCACCCTCACTGTGCCTTAGACACTGTTTCCTACCCCTGACTCGCAAAACTCGGGGCAAGAAAACAGTGGTGTTTTTACACCTGGCAGCATGTTCTGTGTGAGAAGAGGCCGGTGGAAGAGAGTGTGATGTGTGACTGAAAGGTCCCCTGGGCAACGCCACTGGGGAGTGCTTGATTTGAAGCTGAGAACTCACCAGGTCACACTGGAAGTGGTTGCTGCTGGGCACGACTTTCATCCTTGTTTACCTTCTTTTTTTTTTTTTTTAAAAAAAAAAGATTTATTTATTTATTTTGGGCAGGGGTCGGGTTGGGGAGGGAGGGGAGCAGGCGGGCCACTTCTATTGGTCTTTCATTTCTCTATGTTCATCTGTCTTTGTTCTTTGGGTCTTGTGGGCCTCCCATTGCGGTGGCCTCTGTCGTTGCAGAGCGCCGGCTCTGGGCGCATGCGCTCCAGAGCTCTGGCTCGGTAATTGGACACATGGGTCCAGCCGCTCCGCGGCACATGGGATCTTCCCAGGCCAGGGATGGAACTGGCGCCCCTTGCACTGCAAGGTGGTGTCCTTACCCACTGGACCACCAGGGGAAGCCCTATCTTCTTTTTTTTGAAAAAAACTCTTCATGAAGTTCTGTGGGGTTTTGTTTATTGTTGTATTTTTTTCTTTTGTTTAATTTTTTTTTAGTATAAACTGATCCTTTTTTTCCCTGAGAGTGAGAGAAAGTGAGTGAGTGTGTGTGTCTGTTAAGAGAATTTGTGTATTTCTTTTTTTGTCTCTTGTCACTGCAGAGCAAGGTTGTAACCTTTTAAGGCAGATTATGAATCATAATGAATTTGTCACTTGTCACAGGAAAAAGAGATGCCCATTCAGAGTGGAACATGTTTTCTCTTGCTAACAATATCAACAGAAACCCCGTATAGAAAATAACTTATCTGTTGAGTACCTACTTGGTGCTACCATTCTAAACACTTTGTGTATTACATTACTTAATCCTGACTAGACTCCATTACTACTGGTTTTCCCATTAACGTTTGAGAAAACAAAAACTGGAGGACGTCAAGTCCTTTGCCTGAGGTTGTACGTTTAGTAAATGAGAGACCCACAGGCCCAGGTTCCAGTGCCAGATGTGTTCATTCTATTGCTTTTCAGCCTGAAAATGATTAGTGGGCATGAGCAAGGAGCACTGAAGACTTAACTAGATGTTCCCTAAGGCTGGTACTCAAGGCATGCCTCCTGCCTTCAGGTCCTTACTGTCTAGTGATCAAAGGAGAGGGCTGAGACTGTCTTGTTTCTTTCTTTATTTTTTTAACAATATACACTATAATTGAGCCTCTATTCTTTTGTATTTTATTTTATTTTTTGGCCTCTTTTTACTGATTTTTTATTTACTTATTTTTCATCCATTTTCATTCTTCGGCCTGTGTGGCCCTCCCATTGTAGTGGCCTCTCCCGTTGCAGAGCACTGGCTCTGGGCGCATGCACTCCAGAGCGCTGGCTTGTAATTGGACACACTGGTCCAGCCATTCCACCGCATATGAGATCTTCCAGACCAGGGATTGAACCGGTGTCCCTTGCACTGCAAGGCAGACTCTTTACCCACTGGACCACCAGTTAAGCCCCTGTCTTGTTTTTTTGATGTGTCTCCATTGCTGGGCGCCATGGCAGGCATGTTCATGGGAGGTAGTCAACAAGATTTTGTTGAATCTTGAATCAGTATAGACTCCTAAAGGTTAGTTTAGCTTATGGATGATCAAGATTGAACCATGATCACTTAACAATAAAGGGGAATTTGAGGCTTCCAAAACGTAATGGTCATGGCTTGCCACCTTTAGAAGCACCAATGGGAAGAGAGTTTGTCACCAATTAGATCAATTCTCTTACCACTTTGATAGTGTTAAAGCTCTTTCAAGGGTTATGTGGGGGCTCCCTAGCTCCTGTATGGCACCCCCATGAATATTCTTGTGGAGAGAATCCCACGGACAGAGGAGCCTAGAGTGTTACAGTCCATGGGGTCGCAACTGAGTGTCCGAGTGCACACACACATGTGTGTCACATCAAAATTTTCACACTGGAGAACCGTCAGATGCCCGTGTTGACATAATTCAATGTTGTGAAGAAGGGTGAGGGAGACAGAAAGAGAAAATGATGAGTTCAAAGGTGGGACGTAGGACAGAAATGATGGGGCCTGGAGGACAGTTAGGATGGCACAGTGAGGAACAGTACAAGGAGCAAGGGCAGGAACACAGAGGAGGCATGCGTGAACACGGCTCAGAAGAGCTTCCACACATAGAGGTCCATAAATGGCCTTACCCTCGAGACTTAAGAACTTTCAAACTGAGCCTGTGGCTTATCAGCTATTGCTTCAGATCGACTGACTTCTGATTGGGAAACGTTTGGGGACCACCTCCACCAACCCCATGTCATTAATTCTCAAGAGTGTTTAGACCATGAGTTTTGGGGCGTTCTGTGACAACATGGATTAGGGAGAGGGATTCTCGTGGCAGGAGGGCTGCCTGCTCTTGGGAGGGCAGTGAAGAAGGCCTCCATGAGTGTCAGCAGGGAGGGTAGCTTTGCCAGAGAGTGATTAGAAAAGCGAGACCCAGCCCCCACTTCTCACTCAGACACTTGGCGCCATTGTCCTCTCAGCAGAGCTGCACATGAGGCACCCGGTGTTTGGTGTGAACTTTGTGTCTGTTCTCCGTGAAGATACACCATGTCTCTGGATGCCACTGGTCCCATTGGTGTGGCTGGGACAGAACCTGGGTGTTTTATGTGCTCTCTCTCTTCACGGAAGATGAAAGCGCCTTGTAAAAGTGGTTTCTGAAGAGTAACCAGCCCTTTAGAGATTTATAGAGCAAGTATCCACGGCTAGCTTCATTTAAGTTTTACAAAACATTTCTGCTTCTGCCTTTCCATGTCAGCGAAAGAGTCTGGGGTTTAAATAAATAAAATCTGGCGGGACATAAAGCGCAAAACATAGGATGCATCAAGTTTCTACTGAAGGGAATAGCGAGGCCTCCGTGATCTCACTGGTGCCGCCTGAGCAGAGGACTGATATAATCTTGAGATTGTGTTATTTAAATAAGCTGTAGGATTTGTGAGCTGGGGGTATGCTGCGAGGGGTATCTACCAAAGATGATGATCGCGTTTCAGATATGCACTTTTGTTTTTATTAAAAGAGACAGATGATGGTGCAGAAGAGAAAATGTTAAAAGCACCTGACTTTTTTTTTTTTTCCTTAGGAGTTTCCTAGCACAGCTAACATGGTGAGATTTTTCAAAATAAATGCTTTTGACTGCATCATGAAATAGGATGTATGAGGGTGAGACAGAGAACAGTAATGGAAGTCAGGAAAACCTGTAAACATTAAAAAAAAAAAATACTGTTTGCTAGGTCCCTCTTTTGTTTACTGTTGTGAGGAATTGAGTAAAAACAAAATACCGTCTTTGCTGAGTTCAGAAGGTATATTTTCTCTGTCTTCATTCGTTCTTCTTGGTTTCCTCAGGGCCCAGAGCACCTAACACCTTCAGAGCACATGTCCCACGGGCTAGTGGCATTGGAAAGAGGCCCTAAAAAACACTGCACATGCAGGCCTAATCAGTTCCATTGTAATGCCTTCATCCTGTTTTTCCATCTGGCCCAAGTAACTGATCCTTTGAAAACTGCCTTGAGGGAGCTTTTATTTAACTGAAGAAGTTAAACAAATGAATAAGTAAGTGAATGAAGGAATAAAAGAAAATTCTCTCATTCAGTCCTCAGACAAAAGTATCCTAAATCTGCTCATTAAGACTTGCGGGTATGCTTTCTATACCACTGCCACTAAGTGCCTTTTAAAAATTCCTCTTTCTTCCCTTCAGGTTCTCTCACGGAAGATGAAAGCGCCTTGTAAAAGTGGTTTCTGAAGAGTAACCAGCCCTTTAGAGATTTATAGAGCAAGTATCCACGGCTAGCTTCATTTAAGTTTTACAAAACATTTCTGCTTCTGCCTTTCCATGTCAGCGAAAGAGTCTGGGGTTTAAATAAATAAAATCTGGCGGGACATAAAGCGCAAAACATAGGATGCATCAAGTTTCTACTGAAGGGAATAGCGAGGCCTCCGTGATCTCACTGGTGCCGCCTGAGCAGAGGACTGATATAATCTTGAGATTGTGTTATTTAAATAAGCTGTAGGATTTGTGAGCTGGGGGTATGCTGCGAGGGGTATCTACCAAAGATGATGATCGCGTTTCAGATATGCACTTTTGTTTTTATTAAAAGAGACAGATGATGGTGCAGAAGAGAAAATGTTAAAAGCACCTGACTTTTTTTTTTTTTCCTTAGGAGTTTCCTAGCACAGCTAACATGGTGAGATTTTTCAAAATAAATGCTTTTGACTGCATCATGAAATAGGATGTATGAGGGTGAGACAGAGAACAGTAATGGAAGTCAGGAAAACCTGTAAACATTAAAAAAAAAATACTGTTTGCTAGGTCCCTCTTTTGTTTACTGTTGTGAGGAATTGAGTAAAAACAAAATACCGTCTTTGCTGAGTTCAGAAGGTATATTTTCTCTGTCTTCATTCGTTCTTCTTGGTTTCCTCAGGGCCCAGAGCACCTAACACCTTCAGAGCACATGTCCCACGGGCTAGTGGCATTGGAAAGAGGCCCTAAAAAACACTGCACATGCAGGCCTAATCAGTTCCATTGTAATGCCTTCATCCTGTTTTTCCATCTGGCCCAAGTAACTGATCCTTTGAAAACTGCCTTGAGGGAGCTTTTATTTAACTGAAGAAGTTAAACAAATGAATAAGTAAGTGAATGAAGGAATAAAAGAAAATTCTCTCTCATTCAGTCCTCAGACAAAAGTATCCTAAATCTGCTCATTAAGACTTGCCGCGCTATGCTTTCTATACCACTGCCACTAAGTGCCTTAATCATTTATTAATTATTAAACCTCCCTATCATTTTAGGTAAAAGGGAGACTTGATACCCCATTGGAATGCAGGGCATTTCTTTTTTATTTTCCTCAACAAGTATAGGCAATCAGAAATTGTGTCCTGTTGGTCCTTTGTTTCACTGAGCCTCAGTCAAAACCGTCAATTAAGATCAGGAGGTCACTAGAGCATCAACTTCCAGAAACTCCTAGTGTCAGAAAAGGGCTTTCTCCATTCAGCCCCCGGTGTCATTCCTGTACCGTTATATTTGTGCAGCAAAGAGAAGCATGTTCATAGACCCTGTCTGAAACTACACAAGCAGTCTTCACGGCTATCATGGAAATATTCCGAGAGTAACCTTCACTTCCATCGAATCTATGCAAAAGCCAAACGTCTGAACATGTATTAAATTTGTCTTTATTTTGCGTCATGACATTTATGGGGATCCCTGTGGCACAGCGTATGGGCTCTGAGAGCCAGAGGTATTATTCATTTGATAAACATTTGTTGAACTCCTACTGTGTGCTGCACACCACTGAGGAATAAGACTAATGCGGTCTCTGTCTTCAAGGAGCAGGTGGACGAGCAGTAGGAAACAGCTAGCAGACATGGGAAGCCATAGGCTGGGTGGAAGTAGTGGACCTTAGGAGAAAAGGAGAAGAATCAGTGAACATGGACCAAGGCTGGCAACAGGAAGGTCCCAGATTCCCCTGGGCATGCTAGTGTTAAGAGGAAGGGGGTGCATTTTGACATTTCATTTCAGCAGCTAGAAGGCTGGCAAACACCTGGTCCCACGGGCTAGTGGCATTGGAAAGAGGCCCTAAAAACACTGCACATGCAGGCCTAATCAGTTCCATTGTAATGCCTTCATCCTGTTTTTCCATCTGGCCCAAGTAACTGATCCTTTGAAAACTGCCTTGAGGGAGCTTTTATTTAACTGAAGAAGTTAAACAAATGAATAAGTAAGTGAATGAAGGAATAAAAGAAAATTCTCTCTCATTCAGTCCTCAGACAAAAGTATCCTAAATCTGCTCATTAAGACTTGCGCTATGCTTTCTATACCACTGCCACTAAGTGCCTTAATCATTTATTAATTATTAAACCTCCCTATCATTTTAGGTAAAAGGGAGACTTGATACCCCATTGGAATGCAGGGCATTTCTTTTTTATTTTCCTCAACAAGTATAGGCAATCAGAAATTGTGTCCTGTTGGTCCTTTGTTTCACTGAGCCTCAGTCAAAACCGTCAATTAAGATCAGGAGGTCACTAGAGCATCAACTTCCAGAAACTCCTAGTGTCAGAAAAGGGCTTTCTCCATTCAGCCCCCGGTGTCATTCCTGTACCGTTATATTTGTGCAGCAAAGAGAAGCATGTTCATAGACCCTGTCTGAAACTACACAAGCAGTCTTCACGGCTATCATGGAAATATTCCGAGAGTAACCTTCACTTCCATCGAATCTATGCAAAAGCCAAACGTCTGAACATGTATTAAATTTGTCTTTATTTTGCGTCATGACATTTATGGGGATCCCTGTGGCACAGCGTATGGGCTCTGAGAGCCAGAGGTATTATTCATTTGATAAACATTTGTTGAACTCCTACTGTGTGCTGCACACCACTGAGGAATAAGACTAATGCGGTCTCTGTCTTCAAGGAGCAGGTGGACGAGCAGTAGGAAACAGCTAGCAGACATGGGAAGCCATAGGCTGGGTGGAAGTAGTGGACCTTAGGAGAAAAGGAGAAGAATCAGTGAACATGGACCAAGGCTGGCAACAGGAAGGTCCCAGATTCCCCTGGGCATGCTAGTGTTAAGAGGAAGGGGGTGCATTTTGACATTTCATTTCAGCAGCTAGAAGTGACATGCTCCAGCGGGTTGGTTAGGGGGAAAGGAGTCAGTGCCAGGGCCAGGGCCTCCTTCCCAGAATGTGCTGACAGGGTCCCTCAAGAATCAACAGTGATAGCATCTGAGTGAAGACTGTCAGGAAACATCCTGCAGGAACTTCCTTTATTTGGATCCTCGTCAGCGGCGTATTTCAACAAAGTGATGGCATTTACCATATGAATGACTAGATACCAAGCACCCATCTGTGTGCTTTCACCTGCATTGTCATACTTCATCTTCACAACTTTATAAGATAAGCAGTGATACTCCCATTTAATGGGAAAATTAAGGAACAAAGGTGTTACCTGCTAGAACAAGGCAGGGAAGGTGCAGCAGCAATGCAGATCCGGGATTGTTTAACTCCTGTGCTCTTAACCAGGAGGCAGTCGTCCCTCCTTTGATACAGAAAACCCTTCCAAACATCCAGCACCAAGTTTCCACATATGTTCATCATATTAGAATAGCTTTGTGTTAGGTCTCTTTTCCCCTCATTTTCTTTCTCCATAAATTTGGCAGAATCCTGTAGACGTCACTTAAACATCATTAAAGTGACTACAGTACAGTTTTAAATACTTGTGCACAGAGTTAGGAAGCATGTGCACTCTGAATTTTTTTTTTGTCCATTTCATTATTTTTAAAAATTCTAGTTATAAGCCACCAAATTAATTTACTAGTTTGAAGCACCTTTGGGTGTTCTCTGAGACACCACAAAAATAGTATTTCAAACCACAGTGACTCAGGTACTTGCCTTTTTTTTGGTTTATAGCAGTTGGGACATGATAAACATTTGTTGAACTCCTACTGTGTGCTGCACACCACTGAGGAATAAGACTAATCCGGTCTCTGTCTTCAAGGAGCAGGTGGACGAGCAGTAGGAAACAGCTAGCAGACATGGGAAGCCATAGGCTGGGTGGAAGTAGTGGACCTTAGGAGAAAGGAGAAGAATCAGTGAACATGGACCAAGGCTGGCAACAGGAAGGTCCCAGATTCCCCTGGGCATGCTAGTGTTAAGAGGAAGGGGGTGCATTTTGACATTTCATTTCAGCAGCTAGAAGTGACATGCTCCAGCGGGTTGGTTAGGGGGAAAGGAGTCAGTGCCAGGGCCAGGGCCTCCTTCCCAGAATGTGCTGACAGGGTCCCTCAAGAATCAACAGTGATAGCATCTGAGTGAAGACTGTCAGGAAACATCCTGCAGGAACTTCCTTTATTTGGATCCTCGTCAGCGGCGTATTTCAACAAAGTGATGGCATTTACCATATGAATGACTAGATACCAAGCACCCATCTGTGTGCTTTCACCTGCATTGTCATACTTCATCTTCACAACTTTATAAGATAAGCAGTGATACTCCCATTTAATGGGAAAATTAAGGAACAAAGGTGTTACCTGCTAGAACAAGGCAGGGAAGGTGCAGCAGCAATGCAGATCCGGGATTGTTTAACTCCTGTGCTCTTAACCAGGAGGCAGTCGTCCCTCCTTTGATACAGAAAACCCTTCCAAACATCCAGCACCAAGTTTCCACATATGTTCATCATATTAGAATAGCTTTGTGTTAGGTCTCTTTTCCCCTCATTTTCTTTCTCCATAAATTTGGCAGAATCCTGTAGACGTCACTTAAACATCATTAAAGTGACTACAGTACAGTTTTAAATACTTGTGCACAGAGTTAGGAAGCATGTGCACTCTGAATTTTTTTTTTTTTTTGTCCATTTCATTATTTTTAAAAATTCTAGTTATAAGCCACCAAATTAATTTACTAGTTTGAAGCACCTTTGGGTGTTCTCTGAGACACCACAAAAATAGTATTTCAAACCACAGTGACTCAGGTACTTGCCTGTTTGAAAAATTTATAGGTAGAAAAAAATGTATGTGGCTAAATAAATATCCAGGCAGTTGGGACATGTCTGAAGTGAAATACCAGTTTCCTGAAACATTCAGTAAACATAACAGTCATGTCACAAAAAGAGATTATGCTCAAGAGAATTTATTATGGTATGCTTGCTCCCCAAGAGTATTGCTCTTAGTTTATGAGGCATCCCCATATTAAAATCATTTGTCTCAGATACTCTTTATGAAAATGAAATGTTCCTTTGAATTCTGGAAAATTTACCTGGTCAACACAATTAGGAAAAAAGTGAATTTTGTATCTGGCATTTGAATTCTGAAATTAGAAGGGACAGTCCACAACTGTAGCAAATTCAAGGGTTACTTAGAGAATGAATTGATCCTCTTGTTTTAACATGTTGACTTTACAAGATTTATCAGACTGGCAAAACTTCTTTCCTTGTATAAACTCCACTTGAGTTTGGGACTTTTTTTTTTTTAAGGGAAAACAATTCTTTGTAGGGACAATTGTTATATATATTGTAGTGTATTCATGCAGGTGAGACCGTATCTTGATAAAATGAATCAAAGGGAATGTATTTTGAACAAGGATGATCTTTATTGTACAAATGAGCCTTCATGATGTGCTGTAATATCTCTGCAAAGCTGTGGAATTTTATCCTCTGCATTCTGAAGATTCTAAATGCTAAATTCTCAGCTTTATTTGTGTGGAATCAAGAGACGGCAGCGACTTACATGTCAACCTTATACCAAAGCAGAGGTGTTACAGAAAGATAGCTTTGGCGATCTAATCAAAAGCCTAACAGAAGTCAGATGGTTTGTTTTTGTTTTAATGTTGTAGCCTTCTCTACTGGTGAGTGTCTATTTAAAATAAGTAAGAATCCAGGAAGTGAAAAAGTGTCATACATCCACTTCTTTGAAGAATCTCCCAAACCTAGGAATCAAACCCAGGTCTCTTGCATTACAGACAGATTCTTTACTGTCTGAGCCATAAGGAAGCCCACCAATTTGGGTTTTCTTGTTGTTTTTTTTTTTTTTTTTTTTTTTTTTAAACAGAAGTCTTTTTTTCAGCCTTCTTCTTCTTCTTTTTCTTCTTTTTTTTTTTTTTTTTTTAATTTTGGCCTCTTTTGTTGGTTTATTTATCTTCATCCATCTTTATTGTTTGACCTGTGTGGGCCTCCCATCACAGTGGTCTCTCTTGTTGCAGAGCACCGGCTCTGGGTGCTTGTGCTCCAGAGTGCTGGCTCGCAATCGGGCACACGGTTCCAGCTGCTCTGCGGCATGTGGGATCTTCCCAGGCCAGGGATCGAACCAGTGCCCCTTGCACTGCAAGGTGAACTCTGCCCACTGGACCACCAGGGAAGCCTGACACCCACGCTTTTTAAAACCGAGGAAATGAGGTCATTTTGCTGAGAGAGAGAGACACTGTAGCCCAGGGCTCCAAGGGCATAGCTTCACAGTCGGGCTGGCTGGATTTGAATCCCACCACTGCTGCCTGCTTGTTGGAAGACACTGGCTAAGGGGCATAGCCTTTCAGTGCCTCTGCTGCTTCATCCCTGGAAAGGGTGTAATAGAATTGACTTTATCAGATCAGTAAAAGGACCAACGGGGCTAGCAGGATGGGGGGAACATGTGGAGAAAATGCTTCCAGCAGTGAAGCATGCTGAGTGTACAGTAAATGTTAGTGCACATCATTAGTATTTCTAAAATTCCAAATGTGAAATTTGCAGGTGCCTCTGTTAAGTACTGATTGTATCATGGTGCGGTTGGCTACCCCGTAGGTACAAATTCTTAGGCAGGGATAAGTGATTATCAAATGAGTCCATGCAGATAGATTGTTCTGTCCCCGAGCAAGACCTAGACTGTGGACCTCAGCCTGGCCATCACATCCAGGCGGCCTGGGCCACTTGTGCTCAAAGAACACAGCATGCTCAAACAGATGGTAGTACCAGGAACAACCTGGTGGGGCACCTCCCAAAAGTCAGTGTCCTGAGGGAAAGTACAGAGCCCGGGGCACACTGAAGCTTTATTCCAGTTGTTTTGTTTTGGTCGTGCTGCCGCTTGTGAGATTCTGGTTCCTCAGTCAGGAATCAGACCCATGCTCCTTGCAGTGGAAGAGCAGAGTCTTAACCACGCGACCGCCAGGGAATTCCAGTCTTGTTCTACTTATGTCCAGAGCTCAAAAAATTCATAAAGCCCTAGTCTTCTTCATCCTTTTGGTCTGAGAACTTTACCTGTATTGTTTTCCTTTGACTTGGTTCTAAGCTTGGGCTCAAATGGGCACTTCCCAACCACATGACCCTGTGCTCTTCCTGGCTCACACCCCTAAGAACCATTCGAGAGCCAGAAGGAGTTAATCCCACAAACACTGAATGTGGAAGCAAGGATATTACCTAGAGGAAAACTGGAATGCTGTTTTACCGAGAAAATTGAAAGGACAAGGTGACAAAACCAATAGATGTCTGTACATATGTGAGGAGAGAGCTGAAGTCGCTTGATTCTCCAGTTAGCACAGGCCCAGAAACAGGTCTGCAGGGGAGGCCCATGCACAACCCAGCTCAAAGGCTCACACAGGCCAAGTCAGCAGAAAGGAGACAGACATTAGGAAGATATAATACTCACTGGGTGTCTGTGCCATGCTAGGATCTCTACATGTGTGGTCTCGTGGAAGCCTCAGCACGCCTGAAGTAGAACTGAGGGTTTTAAGGGGTTGGAGATGAGGATAAAGACAAACCTGGGGTCAGCCAGAGCTTTGGGTGACCCCAGTGTAGACTGAGAAAGCCAGGAATATGGATACTAAAGGTGTGGGACCTGCAGGGAGGTTAAAGAGGCTGGTTGGTGTTCTGACAGTGAAATTCCTCTTTTGACCTAGATGTGAAGTGATTAATTACTTTGGTTGTTTGGAAAGCAGTAAAGGCAGCCAACCATACCACAGTCTTGATCTTGCAACCCACATATCTTATTTTTCAACAAGGAAAGTCAATTTTAAGAGATAAATGTGAATTCTATGGGCCATGTGTTTATTTGTGCCACATTAATTTCATTAGCTATAATATCACATAACTGTGCTTATTTCACTGCTTAAACCAGATGGTAAAGCCTTCTGAAGAAAAATGGTTCCATGCTGTTGACAGAGTTACAACCACCCATCGTGCTGCCGCTTGTGAGATTCTGGTTCCTCAGTCAGGAATCAGACCCATGCTCCTTGCAGTGGAAGAGCAGAGTCTTAACCACGCGACCGCCAGGGAATTCCAGTCTTGTTCTACTTATGTCCAGAGCTCAAAAAATTCATAAAGCCCTAGTCTTCTTCATCCTTTTGGTCTGAGAACTTTACCTGTATTGTTTTCCTTTGACTTGGTTCTAAGCTTGGGCTCAAATGGGCACTTCCCAACCACATGACCCTGTGCTCTTCCTGGCTCACACCCCTAAGAACCATTCGAGAGCCAGAAGGAGTTAATCCCACAAACACTGAATGTGGAAGCAAGGATATTACCTAGAGGAAAACTGGAATGCTGTTTTACCGAGAAAATTGAAAGGACAAGGTGACAAAACCAATAGATGTCTGTACATATGTGAGGAGAGAGCTGAAGTCGCTTGATTCTCCAGTTAGCACAGGCCCAGAAACAGGTCTGCAGGGGAGGCCCATGCACAACCCAGCTCAAAGGCTCACACAGGCCAAGTCAGCAGAAAGGAGACAGACATTAGGAAGATATAATACTCACTGGGTGTCTGTGCCATGCTAGGATCTCTACATGTGTGGTCTCGTGGAAGCCTCAGCACGCCTGAAGTAGAACTGAGGGTTTTAAGGGGTTGGAGATGAGGATAAAGACAAACCTGGGGTCAGCCAGAGCTTTGGGTGACCCCAGTGTAGACTGAGAAAGCCAGGGAATATGGATACTAAAAGGTGTGGGACCTGCAGGGAGGTTAAAGAGGCTGGTTGGTGTTCTGACAGTGAAATTCCTCTTTTGACCTAGATGTGAAGTGATTAATTACTTTGGTTGTTTGGAAAGCAGTAAAGGCAGCCAACCATACCACAGTCTTGATCTTGCAACCCACATATCTTATTTTTCAACAAGGAAAGTCAATTTTAAGAGATAAATGTGAATTCTATGGGCCATGTGTTTATTTGTGCCACATTTAATTTCATTAGCTATAATATCACATAACTGTGCTTATTTCACTGCTTAAACCAGATGGTAAAGCCTTCTGAAGAAAAATGGTTCCATGAGGTAATTGAACATGTCCTGTTGACAGAGTTACAACCACCCATTTTCCCAATTAAACATAGGTGATTCCATAAACTGAACACCGAGTCTATTTCTCTGCCACTCCTTCTAGCTTAAAACGTAAGGGAGAAAATATACTACGAGGTGGGGAAATGGCACAGTTGTCATGTATAGTACGCGGAGATAGGAATAGAGGCAGACCTTGCCTGCCCACTCTGGACAGAAGAGGAGCTATTTGCTGACACCTAGGATTGGTTGCTGACCAAGGGAGAGGCTTTGGCTTTCTTGGTTAGGATCACTCTGAAAGTGGACGTGAGTGTTATGAAAATTAGCTGATACCTTTTTTTTTTTTAATTTTAATTCTTTATTTTAAAGGTTTTACAGAGTTTTGTTGTTCACAGACATGTATGTTCCCAGATCAGTCATATGCATATCCCTGGTCCCCACCTCCCCAGATCCCCCCCGTCCCACCTCTCCGGACCATCGCCCCATGCCATTGTAAGTATTCCTATTCCCTTAGCACAATGACAATAGCTATCTTTTCCACACATGACAGTAAAGGTTTCCATGTTACTCCCTCCATGCCTCCCCCTCCCTATGTCTTCCCCACATTGTCCCTATGTCTATGCTCTGTCTGTTTTTCCATGAGTTCCCTGCGTGTGTTCTCAAGACCGCCCTACTAGATTCCATATATGTGTGTTAGTATTCTGTATTTGTCTTTCTCTTTACTTCGCTTTTTATGATAGGTTCTAGAGCCAGCCACTTCATTAGGACTGAGTCTTCTGCATTTCTTTTAACAGCTGAGTAGTATTCCATTGTATATATGTACCAGAGCTTCTGTATCCATTCATTCGTCGATGGACATCTAGGTTGCTTCCATGTTCTGGCTATTGTGTAGAGAGCTGCAGTGAACATTGGGGTACAGGTGCTTCTTTCAGTTTTGATTTCATCAGGATATAAGCCTAATAGTGGGATTACTGGGTCATAGGGTGCTTCTATTTTTAGTTTTTAAGGAATCTCCATACTGTCTTCCATAGAGGCTGTATCAGTTGACATTCCCACCAGCAATGCAAGAGGGTTCCCTTTTCTCCGCACCCTCTCTAGCATTTATTGTCTGTAGATTTTTTGAAGATGGCCATTCTGACGGGTGTGAGGTGATATCTCATTGTAGTTTTAATTTGCATTTCTCTAATAATAAGCGAGGTTGAGCATCGTTTCATGTGCTTTTGGGCCATCTGTATGTCCTCTTTGGAGAGGCGTCTCTTTAGATCTTTTTCCCATTTTTTGATTGGGTTGTTCGTTTCTCCTGTGCTAAGTTGTCTGAGTTGCTTGTACAGTTTGGAGATTAATTCTTTGTCTGTTGTTTCATTTGCTATGATTTTATCCCACTCTGTGGGCTGTCTGTTCAGCTGTTTTGTAATTTCTTTTGCTGTACAAAAGCTTTTAAGTTTCATGAGGTCCCACATGTTCATTTTTCTTTTCAGTTCCACTATTCTAGTAGGTGGGTCAGAGAAGATCTTGCCTTGATTGATGTCCTTGAGGGTTTTGCCTATATTCTCCTCTAAGAGTTTGATGGTTTCTGGTCTTACATTTAGGTCTTTAATCCATTTTGAGTTGATCTTAGTGTATGGTGTCAGGGAATGTTCCAACTTCATTTTTTTGCATGCAGCTGTCCAGTTCTCCCAGCACCACTTGTTGAAGAGGCTGTCTTTGTCCCATTTTATAGTTTCGCCTCCTTTGTCAAAAATAAGGTACCCATAGGTGCGTGGTTTTATCTCTGGGTTCTCGATCTTGTTCCATTGATCTATAGTTCTGTTTTTGTGCCAGTACCATACTGTCTTGATGACTGTTGCTTTGTAGTAGAGTCTGAAGTTAGGGAGGCTGATCCCTCCAGCTCTGTTTTTCTTTCTCAGGATTGCTTTGGCTATTCGAGGTCTTTTGTGTTTCCATATGAACTGTGTGATTCTTTGGTCTAGTTCTGTGAAAAATGTCAATGGTAGTTGAATAGGTATTGCATTGAATCTGTAGATGATATTTGGTAGTACGGTCATTTTCACAATATTGATTCTTCCGACCCAGGAACATGGAATATCTCTCCATCTGTTTAAGTCTTCTTTAATTTCTTTCATGAGTGTCTTGTAATTTTCTGTGTACAATTCTTTTGTTTCTTTGGGTAGGTTTATTCCTAGATATTTGATTCTTTTGGTTGCAATGGTGAAGGGGATTGCCTCTTTGATTTTGCTTTCTGATTTTTCATTGTTTGTGTATAGGAATGCCAGTGATTTCTGTGTGTTGACTTTGTATCCTGCGACTTTGCTGAATTCGTTGATTAGCTCTAGTAGCTTTGTAATAGTGTCTTTGTATTTTCTATGTATAATATCAGGTCGTCTGCAAAAAGAGAGAGCTTGACTTCTTCCTTTCCAATCTGGATTCCTTTGATTTCTTTCTCTTCTCTTATTGCTGTTGCTAGCACTTCCAGGACTATGTTGAATAGTAGTGGTGAAAGTGGACACCCCTGTCTTGTTCCTGATATTAGAGGGAATGCTTTCAGTTTTTCACCATTGAGGATAATGTTCACTGTGAGCTTCTCATATATGGCTTTTATTATGTTGAGATAGGTTCCTTCTATGCCCATTTTCTGAAGAGTTTTTATCATAAATGGATGTTGTACTTTGTCGAAGGCTTTTTCTGCATCTATTGAGATGATCATGTGGTTTTTGTCTCTCAATTTGTTGATATGGTGTATCACAATGATTGATTTGCGGATATTGAAGAATCCTTGCATGCCTGGGATGGACCCGACTTGATCGTGATGTATGAGTTTTTTGATGTGTCATTGAATTCTGTTTGCTAGGATTTTGTTGAGGATCTTGGCATCTAAGTTCATCAGAGAAATTGGCCTGATTTTCCTTTTTTGTGTTGTCTTTGCCTGGTTTGGGTATCAGGGTGATGGTAGCCTCGTAGAATGTGTTTGGAAGTTTTCCTTCCTGTGCAATTTTTTGGAAGAGTTTTAGAAGGACAGGCATTAGCTCTTCTTTAAATGTTTAGTAGAATTTGGCTGTGAAGCCATCTGGCCCTGGGCTTTCCTAGTTGCCATTTATGTTTTTTCCATATGAACTGTGTGATTCTTTGGTCTAGTTCTGTGAAAAATGTCAATGGTAGTTGAATAGGTATTGCATTGAATCTGTAGATGATATTTGGTAGTACGGTCATTTTCACAATATTGATTCTTCCGACCCAGGAACATGGAATATCTCTCCATCTGTTTAAGTCTTCTTTAATTTCTTTCATGAGTGTCTTGTAATTTTCTGTGTACAATTCTTTTGTTTCTTTGGGTAGGTTTATTCCTAGATATTTGATTCTTTTGGTTGCAATGGTGAAGGGGATTGCCTCTTTGATTTTGCTTTCTGATTTTTCATTGTTTGTGTATAGGAATGCCAGTGATTTCTGTGTGTTGACTTTGTATCCTGCGACTTTGCTGAATTCGTTGATTAGCTCTAGTAGCTTTGTAATAGTGTCTTTGTATTTTCTATGTATAATATCAGGTCGTCTGCAAAAAGAGAGAGCTTGACTTCTTCCTTTCCAATCTGGATTCCTTTGATTTCTTTCTCTTCTCTTATTGCTGTTGCTAGCACTTCCAGGACTATGTTGAATAGTAGTGGTGAAAGTGGACACCCCTGTCTTGTTCCTGATATTAGAGGGAATGCTTTCAGTTTTTCACCATTGAGGATAATGTTCACTGTGAGCTTCTCATATATGGCTTTTATTATGTTGAGATAGGTTCCTTCTATGCCCATTTTCTGAAGAGTTTTTATCATAAATGGATGTTGTACTTTGTCGAAGGCTTTTTCTGCATCTATTGAGATGATCATGTGGTTTTTGTCTCTCAATTTGTTGATATGGTGTATCACAATGATTGATTTGCGGATATTGAAGAATCCTTGCATGCCTGGGATGGACCCGACTTGATCGTGATGTATGAGTTTTTTGATGTGTCATTGAATTCTGTTTGCTAGGATTTTGTTGAGGATCTTGGCATCTAAGTTCATCAGAGAAATTGGCCTGATTTTCCTTTTTTGTGTTGTCTTTGCCTGGTTTGGGTATCAGGGTGATGGTAGCCTCGTAGAATGTGTTTGGAAGTTTTCCTTCCTGTGCAATTTTTTGGAAGAGTTTTAGAAGGACAGGCATTAGCTCTTCTTTAAATGTTTAGTAGAATTTGGCTGTGAAGCCATCTGGCCCTGGGCTTTTTTTTTTGGGGGGGGGGGGTAGACTTTTAATCACAAATTCGATTTCTGAGCTCGTGATTGGGTTGTTCAAAGTTTCTGTTTCTTTCTGGCTCAGTCTTGGGAGATTAATCTTCCCCAAGAAACTGTCCATTTCTTCCAGGTTGACCAGTTTGTTGCCATAGAGTTGCTCATAATTTTCTCTTAGAATCCTTTGGATTTCTGCATTCTCTGTTGTAATCTCTCCTTTTTCGTTTTTGGTTTTGTTGGTCTGGTTCTTCTCTCTCTTTCTCTTGATGAGTCTGGCCAATGGCTTGTCAATTTTGTTTACCTTTTCAAAGAACCAGTGTTTTGTTTTATTTATCCGTACTATAGTTTCTTTCATTTCTTTCTCATTTATTTCTGCTCTAGTCTTTATAATCTCTCTTTTTCTGCTGGCTTTGGGATGTTTTTGTTCTTCTTTCTCCAATTGTTTTAAGCGGAGGGTTAGTTCATCTGCTTCATATTTTCCTAGTTTCTTGAGCTAGGATTGTATTGCTATAAATTTCCCTCTTAGAACTGCTTTTGCGGTATCCCATAGGCTTTGCACAGTCGTATGTTCATTATCATTTTCTTCTAGGAATTTTTCAATTTCTCCTTTGATTTCCTCAGTAATCAGTTGGTTTTTTAGGTATGTGTTGTTTAATCTCCATGTGTTTGTATTTTTAGTGGTTTTTTTCCTGTAGTTGATCTCTAGTCTCATTGCATTGTGGTCCGAGAAGATGGTTGATATAATTTCAGTTTTCTTGAATTCACTGAGGTTAGATTTGTGGCCCAAGATGTGGTCTATCCTGGAGAATGTTCCATGAGCACTTGAGAAGAAAGTGTATTCTTCTGCTTTTGGATGAAACGTCCTAAAGGTATTGATGAGGTCCATCTTTTCTAGTGTGGCATTTAAGGCTTGTGTTTCTTTATTAATTTTCTGTTTGGATGATCTGTCCATTGGTGTGAGAGGAGTGTTAAAGTCTCCTACTATTACTCTGTTATTATTGATTTCTTCTTTTAAGTCTGATAGTATCTGTCTTATGTATTGAGGTGCCCCTGTGTTGGGTGCATAGATATTCATGACTGTTATGTCTTCCTCTTGGATAGATCCCTTAATCATGATGTAGTGACCTGCCTTGTCTCTTAGAATCTTCTTTACTTTAAAATCTATTTTGTCTGATATGAGGATTGCTACTTCAGCTTTCTTTTGATTTCCATTTGCATGGAATAGCTTTTTCCAGCCTCTCACTTTCAGTCTGTGAGTGTCTCTAGGTCTGAAGTGGGTCTCTTGTAAACAGCATATATATGGGTCATGTTTCTGGATCTATTCAGCCAGCCTGTGTCGTTTGGTTGGAGCATTTTGTCCATTTACATTCAAAGTAATTATTGATACGAATGTTCCTATTGTCATCTTCTTAGAAGTTTGGGGTTTGATTTGTAGGACTTCTTCTACTCTTGTATTTATTGGCTATATCAGGCCCTTTAACACTTGTTGTAGGGCTGGTTTTGTGGTACAGAATTCTAGGATTGTTTTTATTGCGGAGGGTTAGTTCATCTGCTTCATATTTTCCTAGTTTCTTGAGCTAGGATTGTATTGCTATAAATTTCCCTCTTAGAACTGCTTTTGCGGTATCCCATAGGCTTTGCACAGTCGTATGTTCATTATCATTTTCTTCTAGGAATTTTTCAATTTCTCCTTTGATTTCCTCAGTAATCAGTTGGTTTTTTAGGTATGTGTTGTTTAATCTCCATGTGTTTGTATTTTTAGTGGTTTTTTTCCTGTAGTTGATCTCTAGTCTCATTGCATTGTGGTCCGAGAAGATGGTTGATATAATTTCAGTTTTCTTGAATTCACTGAGGTTAGATTTGTGGCCCAAGATGTGGTCTATCCTGGAGAATGTTCCATGAGCACTTGAGAAGAAAGTGTATTCTTCTGCTTTTGGATGAAACGTCCTAAAGGTATTGATGAGGTCCATCTTTTCTAGTGTGGCATTTAAGGCTTGTGTTTCTTTATTAATTTTCTGTTTGGATGATCTGTCCATTGGTGTGAGAGGAGTGTTAAAGTCTCCTACTATTACTCTGTTATTATTGATTTCTTCTTTTAAGTCTGATAGTATCTGTCTTATGTATTGAGGTGCCCCTGTGTTGGGTGCATAGATATTCATGACTGTTATGTCTTCCTCTTGGATAGATCCCTTAATCATGATGTAGTGACCTGCCTTGTCTCTTAGAATCTTCTTTACTTTAAAATCTATTTTGTCTGATATGAGGATTGCTACTTCAGCTTTCTTTTGATTTCCATTTGCATGGAATAGCTTTTTCCAGCCTCTCACTTTCAGTCTGTGAGTGTCTCTAGGTCTGAAGTGGGTCTCTTGTAAACAGCATATATATGGGTCATGTTTCTGGATCTATTCAGCCAGCCTGTGTCGTTTGGTTGGAGCATTTTGTCCATTTACATTCAAAGTAATTATTGATACGAATGTTCCTATTGTCATCTTCTTAGAAGTTTGGGGTTTGATTTGTAGGACTTCTTCTACTCTTGTATTTATTGGCTATATCAGGCCCTTTAACACTTGTTGTAAGGCTGGTTTTGTGGTACAGAATTCTTTTAGCTTTTATTTGTCTGAGAAGCTTTTAACTTCTCCATCGATTCTGAATGAGATTCTTGCTGGGTAGAGAATTCTTGGTTGGAGGTTATTCTCTTTTAGCCGTTTAAATGTGTCTTGCCATTCTCTTCTGGCTTGCAGGGTTTTTGTTGAAAGATCCGCAGTTAGACGTATGGGGTTTCCTTTATATGTTATTTGTTGTTTGCTCCTAGCTGCTTTTAGTAATCTGTCTTTATATTTAGTCTGTGTTAATTTGATTAGAATGTGCCTTGGTGTGTTTCTTCTGGGGTTTATCCTGTATGGAACTCTTTCTGCTTCTTGGACTTGGTTGACTACTTCCTTTCCCATGCTGGGGAAGTTTTCAACTATAACCTCTTCAAGAATATTTTTGTAGCATTTCTTCCCCTCTTCTTCCTCTGGAACTCCTATAATTCTAATGTTGGTGTGTTTGATATTGTCCCATAGGTCTTTGATGCTAACCTCAGTTCTTTTAATTCTTTCGGCTTTGTTCTGTTCTTCAGCACTTATGTCCACCATTCTGTCCTCCAGCTCACTTATCCGTTCTTCTGCCTCCGATACTCTACTGTTGAGACCTTCTATAGTATTTTTGAGGTCAGCAATTGAATTGGTGGTCTCTATTTGCTTATTTTTCATTTCTTGCATGTCTCTTCTCAGTGCACTAATTTCCTCTAATATTCTGTTTTCGGTGTTTTGCATCCTCATTAGTATAGTTTTTCTGAATTCTCTTGCAGATAATTTGTCTATCTCCTCCTCTGTCATTTGAAGCTATGTTTCTCTAGCCTGGTCCTTCATTTGTGCAGTGTTTCTCTGTCATTTCATTATTAGGTTAGTTTTTGTTTCTTTGTGTGTGTCTGTGTGTACAGAGTTCTTTTTTCCACCAGGCTTCTTGGTTGAATTCTCCCTTCCTGTGGGTTTCTGTCCTTCTAGAAGGGTTCAGTGGTTTGTGTCTTGGGTGGTGTTAGGTCTTGTTTACAGATGAATAATCTCTAGTGTTGTATGTTCTTTGATGGTGTGGGGTCTTGGAATCAGGGCTTCTACTCCGAGGATCCTTGGTTTGATGATTGTTCAGGGGGTGTAGGCTCTATGTCTGGTTTGCTATGGTGTTCCGTGATATTAGTTCAAATTCTAGCATCTGAGGAGTAAGAAGTGTGTCCCTGATGGGTGACAGTCATAAAAGCATGCAGATGTTTTCTAATATAGTCATAAGATATACATACATACACAGCAATAACCACATCTAACCAGTCTTACAGAGATAAAGCATAGGAAAATTTTCTGGCAAACGATGCAATGAAAGATGATACTTGCCCGTTAAGCTCTGAATTAATTAAAATAGTGCCTGGAAAAATAGATCCTGGGCAAGGTCCTAGCTTGGACTATTTCATTGAAAGCAATTTTTAGCTAAGACATGTGTTGGGGGTGAGGAGGTGGAGAGTGTATAGGTAATGAGAAGAAATAGCTTTGTCTTGGAAGGATTTTATAGGGTTATGTAGCCAAGATTAGTGTGTTGTATTGTTTAGTGCAGCTGGAAGAGAATAGTGGAGACAGGAAGGTAGGAAATATTTATCTAGAGGATAGTGGTAGATAGGAGAAAGTTTTACATTTAGAACATAGAGGGAGGAAGCAGTAGCAAAGAGGAAAGAAAATTAGAAGTTTCCAAGAACTAAAGTTAAAAAAGAAAAAAAAAGAAAAATTAAAAATCAAAAAAAAAAAAGAAATTAAAAATTAAAAAGGGAAGAAAACCTTAATAAGAAGAGACAAAAAAAAAAAAAAAAAACTGACCGATCAAACAAATAAACAGTACTGCCACAACAAATAAACAAACAAAAAAAGCTAAATACTGTCCCTGGTTTTTATCCTCTCATCTGTCTGGTGGAAACCAATCTGCTCTCGATGGTGTTGTCTTGATGATGTAGCCTTTCCCTTAAGGCACCGGTTGCTATGGTTTGTTTTCAGCCCAATAAGGTTTTTCTGCAAGCTCAGGTGCTGGCTGGGGCAATGGACTGATCCCAGTCCATCGGGAGGGGGGCCGTGGTGCGCACAACCGTGTTGGGGCAACCATGTTGGGGCGGGGCGCCCCAGCTCTACCGCGCCGCTGGTAGCTTCCAACACCTGCCCTTCTCCTGGCTTCCTCTGCTGCGGATGTAGCTATGGGGGTGCACGGGATCCTCCGCCACTGGTGCGCGCACTGCCAGTTACGCGTCCAAGTCCCAAAGGCAGGCACAAGCTTCCCCATCTGGCTCGAACCCGGTCCCTGGTCAGCAATCCGTGGGCGACTTCCCCTTCAGCCAGTCCCCACTAGGAGTATTTGAACTTATCCGGTGCCAGGCGGAAAGTCGCGATTTTCGCACTGGGCGCTCCCTCCGCTCCCGGTGACTCTCTAGGCAGCACTCTGCGCGTTCCGCCCGACCCTGCTCCAGTATCCTATCTTCACAGTGTCTTAATTTCTGGGCAGGCTCTTTTTAGCGCTGCCCTTCTCCGATACCCGTTAAGCTCTGAATTAATTAAAATAGTGCCTGGAAAAATAGATCCTGGGCAAGGTCCTAGCTTGGACTATTTCATTGAAAGCAATTTTTAGCTAAGACATGTGTTGGGGGTGAGGAGGTGGAGAGTGTATAGGTAATGAGAAGAAATAGCTTTGTCTTGGAAGGATTTTATAGGGTTATGTAGCCAAGATTAGTGTGTTGTATTGTTTAGTGCAGCTGGAAGAGAATAGTGGAGACAGGAAGGTAGGAAATATTTATCTAGAGGATAGTGGTAGATAGGAGAAAGTTTTACATTTAGAACATAGAGGGAGGAAGCAGTAGCAAAGAGGAAAGAAAATTAGAAGTTTCCAAGAACTAAAGTTAAAAAAGAAAAAAAAAGAAAAATTAAAAATCAAAAAAAAAAAAGAAATTAAAAATTAAAAAGGGAAGAAAACCTTAATAAGAAGAGACAAAAAAAAAAAAAAAAAAACTGACCGATCAAACAAATAAACAGTACTGCCACAACAAATAAACAAACAAAAAAAGCTAAATACTGTCCCTGGTTTTTATCCTCTCATCTGTCTGGTGGAAACCAATCTGCTCTCGATGGTGTTGTCTTGATGATGTAGCCTTTCCCTTAAGGCACCGGTTGCTATGGTTTGTTTTCAGCCCAATAAGGTTTTTCTGCAAGCTCAGGTGCTGGCTGGGGCAATGGACTGATCCCAGTCCATCGGGAGGGGGGCCGTGGTGCGCACAACCGTGTTGGGGCAACCATGTTGGGGCGGGGCGCCCCAGCTCTACCGCGCCGCTGGTAGCTTCCAACACCTGCCCTTCTCCTGGCTTCCTCTGCTGCGGATGTAGCTATGGGGGTGCACGGGATCCTCCGCCACTGGTGCGCGCACTGCCAGTTACGCGTCCAAGTCCCAAAGGCAGGCACAAGCTTCCCCATCTGGCTCGAACCCGGTCCCTGGTCAGCAATCCGTGGGCGACTTCCCCTTCAGCCAGTCCCCACTAGGAGTATTTGAACTTATCCGGTGCCAGGCGGAAAGTCGCGATTTTCGCACTGGGCGCTCCCTCCCGTCTCCCGGTGACTCTCTAGGCAGCACTCTGCGCGTTCCGCCCGACCCTGCTCCAGTATCCTATCTTCACAGTGTCTTAATTTCTGCCGGCGATCCAGGCGGAATCTTGGAGTTTTCACGCTGATCACTGCCCTTTCTCCCCCGAGGCTTCGCTCAGGCCCCCTTTTAGGGCACTTGCTGGCGCGCTCTCCATCAGCGCGGTCCGGCGTGGGAGTTAGGGATTCTTAGAACAGTAGCTCCGGGAAAGTTCTGGCTGTTCACTCTTCTACTCTCGTGGACCTATGGAATTCTTCTGTCGTCTAGTGGCTGGTTTGTTGGTGGTGTATCATTTCCTGATTAGTTCTGGTAATTCTGTTGGGGAGCTGGTGAAATCTTCCCCTCATTCCTCCGCCATCTTGGCTCCCCTCAGCTGGTACCTTTTGAAACACGTTTCAAACTATTGGTTTCTGAGTGGGATCAAGTGCAATGGAAACCTTTGTGTTGACTTTGGGCAGATGAGGATGTTGGGTTTTATGACTTTTCAGTCAATACAAAAAGATGCTGGCCAAATTAAGGTTTGTGGACAAACATTGGATAGAGCTGTCACTTAAAATATTTTTGCATTTATTGAAGAAAAAAGATTAACTGCAGGCGAGGTCACTGGAGATGATGGCAATGATGCTTATCACTAGAGATGATAATAAATGAGACATTCGTTTCGAGAAGAAGTTGGGAAATGGCACCTGGCCATGTGAGGGGATTTAATGATGCAGTTTCTACATGTATATTTTTCTCAGCAAGCTTAGTGTTATGCAAGTAAAAACTTGCCGTCATTCTTGCTTCTCTCCTTACATGTAGAAAAGTTGAAAATTTGATAGTCAGAAGGACCCAAATTCTCTTAAGTTCAGCCTTTCACTTTTCCCATGAAGAAACAGAAGGGCCAAAGAGAACTCACGCAGATCTAGAGAAATTAGGGCTGGAGACTTCCCTGGTGGTCCAGTGGCTAAGACGCTGCACTCCCAACTCAGGGGGCCCTGAGTTTCAATCTCTGGTCAGGGAAGTAGATCCCACATGCTGCAACTAAAAAGATCCTGCAATGCTGCAATGAAGGTTGAAGATCCTGTGTGCTGCAATTAAGATCCAGTGCAGTAAATCAATAAGTAATTTTTTTAGAAAAGAGAGAGAGAGACAGAGACTAGGACCCAGTTGCCTCTTCTCCCATAACTGACTTTGCTCCTGTCCCAGTGCGCAAAGGATGATGGAGACGGCAGAGACTGGGATGTGAACATGTGAGAGTTCCTGCCCTCTCTGCTGGTCACCCAAAGCAGCTTCACATCTGTTGGTTTCATACATTGGGATCCCATGTAAGAATTTATTTTAGGTAGTGTTCCTATGTCAAAAAATACAAAGTTCAAAACCCACTGTCCTCAACCACAGGTGGGCATGTATGATGCCTGCCTATCTTCACTCCTGTCCAGTGGGCTTTAGATACGGGCTTCCCTGTATCTACTTTTTTTCATAATTCATGGGACAAAAAAGTAAAGCAGAGCCAAATCTTCTTGTGGAGACAGAAGTTGGAATAAGGAAACTCTGTAGGGCAGTTGACTGTTGAGACAGTATAGAACATTGTCACCCTACCCCGATCCCGATCAGATTTGGGAAAATTGGGCTTCAAAATCCAGAGTCCTGGATGTGATGCTGGTGTTTAACTTTGCACTTTGTATATAAACCTGTTCAGAGAACCATCAGTCCCACCTGAGAGAGGAAGTCGGAGAAGATGGCAGGTCTTGTCCAGCTGCTGCAAGAGTGAATCCAGGCAAGAAGAGGAAGGCAGCCCTCCCTCAGCCCATCAGCACCAGCCATCTGCCTGAGTGGAGCTGCACCCTGGCCTCCTCTCTAAAGCCTCCACTGGTGACTCAGAAATCTAACTGTTCCTTTGACATGTTTTACATTTGATTCATTGAATCACCAAGTCTTGAGCTACTTTGTCTGCTTTTTGCCCTGTGGGCAGGGGCCAGCCTCAAGTTTAGCAGGCTCAGCCTGGAGAGGCAATCACAGCCCCCAAATGGACTCCTTTGTTCCTGAAAAGGGCCTTTGTAGGAGGCTCCCCAGGGGCTGCTGGTCTGTTCTCCCTAGGCTTCCTGATTGCCTCTCCTCCCAGCCCTTGAGGGAATTGATTGCGGCTCTGCTCTCCCCTGGGCCTTTTCCGCATTTTACCCACTTGCAGCCTGTCTCCTCAAGGCCTGATTGGCCTTTCCACTTCTCCCAAGGCACAAAAATTGTTCTGCAGCTCCTCTTCAGCTACCTCAGCCATCTGACCTCTGCCAGCCTTGTTTCTGGGTTTTCCCTACCCCCTGGGTATCCCTGTGGACCCCGGTACATGCACACACTCACGTACAGGCCAGCATGAAAGCGCCTCTGCATTGTTCTCTCAGGACCCCTTCCTATCATCCCCAGCCTCTCTTAAACCTAACTCCCCCATTACCTGATTCAGATGAGCCAACCAAGGCCTAGCTGGCCATGCCTTTTCTTTAGTTTACTTCGAACTGATAGAAGAGGCCCGGGTGCTGTATGCTTCTCACATTGTCTCTGGTCAGTCTGAACACGGGGCCTGTAGCTGCTTCTGAGAGAGCAGAGGGGTTTCACTCTGAGTAGTTGCTTTTAGCCACTTTGGAATTTCTTTCTTCCCTTTGCCTAAAGTACTGAGTGTGCTTCCTAGGGTGGCAGCAGTGAAGAGACGTGGAGCCCTCAAGTCACATGAGCACGTGTATGGAGGCCATGAAAGAATCTTACCTTCAGAGGGCTCCATGATAGCTGAAAAGCACTCACAGGTGGCATTGGCCAGGAAACCATGACTTCATGCTTGGTTCTTAAGTAACAGGGACATCCATAGGTTTCCAAATGGAGAACTTTATGATTCCAGTCCTCTGTTTTCCAAACTTTTTTTAAATTTTGGTCTCTTTTATTGGTTTTTATGTATTTATTTTCATCCATCCTTATTCTTTTTGGCCTATGTGGGCCTCCCATTACAGTGGTCTTTCTCGTTGCAGAGCACCAGCCCTGGGAGCATGCTCTCCAGAGCGCTGGCTCATAATTAGACACACCGATCCAGCTGCTCCATGGCATATGAGATCTTCCTGGGCCAGGGATCAAACCAGCACCCCTTGCACTGCAAGGCAGACTCTCTACCCACTGGACCACCACGGAAGCCCTTTCCAAACTTATTTTTTAAAGATGTTATTGTTATTATTGTCATTTATTTACTGGTTTTGCTGGATGGGCTTTTCTCTAGTTGTGGCAAGCAGGGGCTACTCTCTATTTGCAGTATACAGGCTTCTCATTGTGATCGCTTTTCTTGTTGTGAAACACAGGCTCCAGGGTGTTCTGGCTTCAGTAGCCGTGGCTCCGGGGCTCAGTAGTTGCGATGTGTGGCTGTAGATCACATGCTCGATAATTGTGGTTCATGAGCTTAGTTGCTTCACAGCATGGTGGATCTTCCCAGAACAAGGATAAAACTCCTGTCTCTTGCATTGGCAGGTGGCTTCTTTACCTCTGATCCACCAAGGATGCGCCTGACTTCTTTACTCAATTAGTCTAAAGGTCACAGCCTTCCAGAATAACCTCAAATTCTGTTCTGTTGACCTTGTACATAAGCCATGGGGAGCTAGTGGTGGTGGAAGGGGAATTGCAGAGTATCCTTCAGACATGACACTGTATCTTTGCCGTGGGAACAGTGCTTCCAACGTAGACAGGGCTGGGAACTCAGGGGACAGCCATGGGTAACTTGTGACATTTTCTCAGATTTTTTTGTAGTATCCGATTCTTCATTTGAGATTTCTCCTTCTGAATGAGATTTATAGGTATGTGTATGCTAAGTCACTTCAGTTGTGTTTACCTTGTGTGACCCCATGAACTGTAGCCCTCCAGGCTCTTCTGTCCATGGGATTTTCCAGGCAAGACTACTGGAATGGGTTGCTATGTGAACCTTCCCGACCCAGAGATCAAACCTCCTTCTCTTATGTCTCCTGCATTGGCAGGTAGCTTCTTTACCACTGTTCTGGAAAGCCCAAGATGCACAGGTAGTTCATGTAAGTCAGGATCCGGATGTTCTGGGCACCATACTGTGTCATTCCAAACTCAGTTAAAGTATGGTTGGTCTAAGTTGTCTTTCTGTAGGAATGTCTACTGTTTCCATCTGCTCTTAGACTCCCTGTTTTGTGATACATTGTCAACAGACCAGCATTTGTCATGTAAAATTTGTCATTTAATTTTCATTTTGTCCCTGCTCCCCATACTATCAGCATGGGATGACTATACTGACATCTATTCAGCTAAAGCAGAGACACTGGTGTTTAGTTGACCTCTACAGCCTTGATGGAGGCATATGTGGTTCCTAAGGCCTTTCTAAATATTGAGAAGAGCTCCCTGACCCCCATGATCAACTCCAGGAACCCCAGCTCCCGGGCACTGAATTTAGCAGTGCTTCATGTTTGTATCTCAGTACTATGATGAGGGAGAGGAACCGATTTTAGGATTTTTATTTGAAGGGTTGGACAACAAGAGCTTCTCCTATATTGGATTTTTAAAAAACAGGCTTAGGGCTTCCCTGGTGGTCCAGTGGGTAAGGACACCGCCTTGCAGTGCAAGGGGCGCCAGCTCGAGCCCTGGCCTGGGAAGATTCCACGTGCCGCAGAGCAGCTGGACCGATGTGTCCAATTACCGAGCCGGAGCTCTGGAGCGCATGCGCCCAGAGCCGGTGCTCTGCGACAACAGAGGCCACCGCAATGGGAGGCCCACATGAGCCAAAGAACAAAGATGGATGAAAATAGACAAATGAAAGACCAATAGAAGTGGCCTGCCTGCTCCCCTCCCTCCCCACCCCACCCCCACCAAAATAAATAAATAAATCTTTTAAAAAAAAAGAAAAAAAAAAAAACAGGCTTAATGCTTTCTACTCCAGAGAACTGAATTCCTTTTAGGTAAGGAAACTAAAATATAGTAGGTCATTTTTAAGATCACCCTGCAAACTTATGTCAGAACGACTTGAACAACTTTTTTTGTGTATCTGTTGGGTATAAGCCAGTGGGCTAGAAGCCCAGGGGTCACAGAAAGGGGTGAAAGTTGCAGACCCTGCCCTCAAGGGGTTTCTCTGCAAGAAAGCAAATAAAGTATAAATAATATTAACACCATTCAGCAGCAGTAACTGAGTTTAAATCACTAGTTTGTGAAGACTTCAGAAAACGGGAAATTGATTTCTTTTTTTAAAAGAGAGAGTTTATTGAGATGAAGTTCATGTAACAAGATTAAGCATTTGAAATGAACATTTCGGTAGCACTTAGTTCTGCTTAGCACTTAGGTACCACCATGTTCTACCACTACTCAATTCCAAAATATTCCATCCCGTGTAAAAGCTCCTAGCATTTTCATTCAGCTTTAATTTTCATTTTGTCCCTGCTCCCATACTATCAGCATGGGATGACTATACTGACATCTATTCAGCTAAAGCAGAGACACTGGTGTTTAGTTGACCTCTACAGCCTTGATGGAGGCATATGTGGTTCCTAAGGCCTTTCTAAATATTGAGAAGAGCTCCCTGACCCCCATGATCAACTCCAGGAACCCCAGCTCCCGGGCACTGAATTTAGCAGTGCTTCATGTTTGTATCTCAGTACTATGATGAGGGAGAGGAACCGATTTTAGGATTTTTATTTGAAGGGTTGGACAACAAGAGCTTCTCCTATATTGGATTTTTAAAAAACAGGCTTAGGGCTTCCCTGGTGGTCCAGTGGGTAAGGACACCGCCTTGCAGTGCAAGGGGCGCCAGCTCGAGCCCTGGCCTGGGAAGATTCCACGTGCCGCAGAGCAGCTGGACCGATGTGTCCAATTACCGAGCCGGAGCTCTGGAGCGCATGCGCCCAGAGCCGGTGCTCTGCGACAACAGAGGCCACCGCAATGGGAGGCCCACATGAGCCAAAGAACAAAGATGGATGAAAATAGACAAATGAAAGACCAATAGAAGTGGCCTGCCTGCTCCCCTCCCTCCCCACCCCCCCCCCACCAAAATAAATAAATAAATCTTTTAAAAAAAAAGAAAAAAAAAAAAACAGGCTTAATGCTTTCTACTCCAGAGAACTGAATTCCTTTTAGGTAAGGAAACTAAAATATAGTAGGTCATTTTTAAGATCACCCTGCAAACTTATGTCAGAACGACTTGAACAACTTTTTTTGTGTATCTGTTGGGTATAAGCCAGTGGGCTAGAAGCCCAGGGGTCACAGAAAGGGGTGAAAGTTGCAGACCCTGCCCTCAAGGGGTTTCTCTGCAAGAAAGCAAATAAAGTATAAATAATATTAACACCATTCAGCAGCAGTAACTGAGTTTAAATCACTAGTTTGTGAAGACTTCAGAAAACGGGAAATTGATTTCTTTTTTTAAAAGAGAGAGTTTATTGAGATGAAGTTCATGTAACAAGATTAAGCATTTGAAATGAACATTTCGGTAGCACTTAGTTCTGCTTAGCACTTAGGTACCACCATGTTCTACCACTACTCAATTCCAAAATATTCCATCACTCCAGTGTAAAACCGTTTGTCTCCTGAGCAGTGGACTTATTCCTCCTACTCCAAGCTCCTGGCAGCCTCTGACCTTTGTTGTCTCTTAAAAGTTTATCTGTTCTGCATATTTTATATACAGGGAATCATACAACATGTGACCTATTTCTCTGCTTTTTGGCTTAACTTAATATTTTGGAGGTTCATCCATATGAATAACTTGGGCACCTTTGTCTAAGTCAGTTGGCCATAGATATTTATTTCTGGACTCTCAATTCTATTCCTTTGTTCTGTATGTATGTCCTTATGCCAGTATGGCACTGTTTTAATTACTGTCGTTTTGTAATAAGTTTTAAAATGTGAGTCTTACCAACATTTTTTCTTATTTTTCATGATTGTTTTAACTATTTATAACCTCTTACTATTCCATACACATATGAATATTGGCTTTTCCATTTCTTCCAAAAGACTGGGATTTTGATAGGAATTGCTTTGAATCTATAGTTTGCTTTGGGAGAGTATTGACATTTTAACAATATTAAGTTTTCTAATTCATCAGTATGGCTTGTCTTTGCATTTACTTCAGTTTTGTAGTTTTTAGAGTACAAGTCTTTTACCTCTTTGGTTAAATTATTTCCTATCCTTTTGGATGCTATTGTGAATGAGTAATTATCTTAATTTCCCTTTGGGATGCTATGTTTCTGGTTTATGGAAAAACACCCACTGATGTTTGATGATAAGATCACCCTGCAAACTTATGTCAGAACGACTTGAACAACTTTTTTTGTGTATCTGTTGGGTATAAGCCAGTGGGCTAGAAGCCCAGGGGTCACAGAAAGGGGTGAAAGTTGCAGACCCTGCCCTCAAGGGGTTTCTCTGCAAGAAAGCAAATAAAGTATAAATAATATTAACACCATTCAGCAGCAGTAACTGAGTTTAAATCACTAGTTTGTGAAGACTTCAGAAAACGGGAAATTGATTTCTTTTTTTAAAAGAGAGAGTTTATTGAGATGAAGTTCATGTAACAAGATTAAGCATTTGAAATGAACATTTCGGTAGCACTTAGTTCTGCTTAGCACTTAGGTACCACCATGTTCTACCACTACTCAATTCCAAAATATTCCATCACTCCAGTGTAAAACCGTTTGTCTCCTGAGCAGTGGACTTATTCCTCCTACTCCAAGCTCCTGGCAGCCTCTGACCTTTGTTGTCTCTTAAAAGTTTATCTGTTCTGCATATTTTATATACAGGGAATCATACAACATGTGACCTATTTCTCTGCTTTTTGGCTTAACTTAATATTTTGGAGGTTCATCCATATGAATAACTTGGGCACCTTTGTCTAAGTCAGTTGGCCATAGATATTTATTTCTGGACTCTCAATTCTATTCCTTTGTTCTGTATGTATGTCCTTATGCCAGTATGGCACTGTTTTAATTACTGTCGTTTTGTAATAAGTTTTAAAATGTGAGTCTTACCAACATTTTTTCTTATTTTTCATGATTGTTTTAACTATTTATAACCTCTTACTATTCCATACACATATGAATATTGGCTTTTCCATTTCTTCCAAAAGACTGGGATTTTGATAGGAATTGCTTTGAATCTATAGTTTGCTTTGGGAGAGTATTGACATTTTAACAATATTAAGTTTTCTAATTCATCAGTATGGCTTGTCTTTGCATTTACTTCAGTTTTGTAGTTTTTAGAGTACAAGTCTTTTACCTCTTTGGTTAAATTATTTCCTATCCTTTTGGATGCTATTGTGAATGAGTAATTATCTTAATTTCCCTTTGGGATGCTATGTTTCTGGTTTATGGACACACAACTGATTTTTGTGTGTTGGTCTTATACCTTGCAGCTTGACTGAATTTATTAGCTTTTAGATTTTTGGTATACAGAATTATTTCTCCGTGAACAGAGGTGCCTTTTATTTATTTTTCTTATCTTTTGCTCAGGTTAGAATGTCCAGCACAGTTATTCATGATGTTACAGGGGAAAGGTGTCAGTATATTATTGCCTAGTATGAGGTTACCTGTGGGTTTTTCGTAAATACTCTTTATCGTGTTAAGGAGCTTACCATCTATTTTTAAATCTTTTTATCATAAGACGGTGTAGGATTTTGTCAAATGCTTTCCCTACACCTGGGCTTCCCAGGTGGTGCTGGTGGTAAAGAATCTGCCTGCCAGTGCAGGAGACCTAAGAGATGTGGGTTCAATCCTTGGTCAGAAAGATCCCCTGGCTTAGGAAATGACATCAAACTCCAGTATTCTTGCCTGGAAAATGCCATGGGCAGAAGAGCTTGGCAAGTTACAGTCCATGGGGCTGCTAAGATTCAACAGACGACTGAGCACACGCACATTGCTTGCATCCTTTGAGACATTCGTGTGGTAGGTAGAATCTTACAGAAAAAGAAGAATGGATTAACAAAGAGAAGTGTGAAATCTGGAGAAGTAAGTAGCAAACATACATTGCTAGGAATGAGACTAGTATCTGCAGAGATTACTGTACAATCTGCAGTCACTGGACGAGAAAGCCACAGAGCGGAGGACGAGGGGCAAGCCTAGAAAGGACAGATTCGGAGAACACTAGAAAGGACCTTGAGTCCCAGAATGCCTTGCATCAGTGGAGCTTTTTAGGGCTTCTGAACCCAGTGAACTGGGAATTGTGACAACTCATTGTTCTCTGTTTTTGTGTGTCCACTTGTCCTTTTGACTTTTCATCCATCTAACCATCCTTCCTTCTTAATTTCGGTAGGGAAGTGCTTGTCTTTGCATTTACTTCAGTTTTGTAGTTTTTAGAGTACAAGTCTTTTACCTCTTTGGTTAAATTATTTCCTATCCTTTTGGATGCTATTGTGAATGAGTAATTATCTTAATTTCCCTTTGGGATGCTATGTTTCTGGTTTATGGACACACAACTGATTTTTGTGTGTTGGTCTTATACCTTGCAGCTTGACTGAATTTATTAGCTTTTAGATTTTTGGTATACAGAATTATTTCTCCGTGAACAGAGGTGCCTTTTATTTATTTTTCTTATCTTTTGCTCAGGTTAGAATGTCCAGCACAGTTATTCATGATGTTACAGGGGAAAGGTGTCAGTATATTATTGCCTAGTATGAGGTTACCTGTGGGTTTTTCGTAAATACTCTTTATCGTGTTAAGGAGCTTACCATCTATTTTTAAATCTTTTTATCATAAGACGGTGTAGGATTTTGTCAAATGCTTTCCCTACACCTGGGCTTCCCAGGTGGTGCTGGTGGTAAAGAATCTGCCTGCCAGTGCAGGAGACCTAAGAGATGTGGGTTCAATCCTTGGTCAGAAAGATCCCCTGGCTTAGGAAATGACATCAAACTCCAGTATTCTTGCCTGGAAAATGCCATGGGCAGAAGAGCTTGGCAAGTTACAGTCCATGGGGCTGCTAAGATTCAACAGACGACTGAGCACACGCACATTGCTTGCATCCTTTGAGACATTCGTGTGGTAGGTAGAATCTTACAGAAAAAGAAGAATGGATTAACAAAGAGAAGTGTGAAATCTGGAGAAGTAAGTAGCAAACATACATTGCTAGGAATGAGACTAGTATCTGCAGAGATTACTGTACAATCTGCAGTCACTGGACGAGAAAGCCACAGAGCGGAGGACGAGGGGCAAGCCTAGAAAGGACAGATTCGGAGAACACTAGAAAGGACCTTGAGTCCCAGAATGCCTTGCATCAGTGGAGCTTTTTAGGGCTTCTGAACCCAGTGAACTGGGAATTGTGACAACTCATTGTTCTCTGTTTTTGTGTGTCCACTTGTCCTTTTGACTTTTTCATCCATCTAACCATCCTTCCTTCTTAATTTCGGTAGGGAAGTGCTGTGTACACTTGATGAACAAAGGAAATACTAGATTCCTTCAAAACCATGTATTGAATTCTACGATTTTCTTAAATTTAGGCTTAAAAACAAAATTAAAAAGTGAGCCAACTCTTTGTGGTGGTTCATTTCTAGTTATGTACAGAGACAGACCTGGTAATAAGCCAACAGTTTTTGTCAGGGTTGTAAATTAGACTGGAGTGAAGAATGAGCTGCACATTCCTAGCTCCCGGGCCAAGGTTCCTGAGATTTCTGCCAGCCCTCTCACAGACAGCAGCATGGTTCCTCAGCTGTCCTTCTAGTCAGAGAGACAGATGGAACCTCAGGGGCTTCCTGTTCAGGCATCTCAGGATTCAGAGTTGTTATGATGTGTGGGCTTTGAAAATGCCACACTTAAGGGAAGCCAAGCTTCTGCATCTCAGGCTTTCTTCTATTGAGCATGTGTTCCTTTCCATCTCTGTGGCATTAATTTTTGTTGGGGGTGCCTCCTTGTCTTTTCCTCGAATCTCAGCAGAGAATAGGTTCTGGTTCTGGTGTAAGCCAGGTTCGTTAAGTGTACTCGAAGTTTGCCTTTCTGCTCACTCTCTTGCCGGGTTTTCAGACCAGCCTCATTCCCACCCTCTTCTTGTTTAGCTAGTCACTCTCTTCTCTAGTGGGCAATCATTTCATTGAACTTTGCTCCCCTCCAGATAGTGGGCTCTGACCTAAAGGCCAGCTTGTCTGTGTAAATGCCCAGTGTATATCAGAGATATGACCATTTAGCTGTTAAACTAGGTCCCTCTGTCCTTTCTAGAGACCTTCCAACATATTGTTAACCTCTGTGCAGGGGCAGAAGAGCCCAGGGGCACCTGATGCAAATGCTAATGACTTTTTCATTAGGACACTTTATCATAGCATTCCAGCCGTTAATGTTAGGAGGTGACAGTGAGCCATCTCTTTGTTAAGAAGAATGTGGAGAGCAACGGAATCCAGAAATGGATAGATGGATAGGATTCAGTCATCAGAAAGCCATTTGACATCCACTTGTCCTTGACTTTTCATCCATCTAACCATCCTTCCTTCTTAATTTCGGTAGGGAAGTGCTGTGTACACTTGATGAACAAAGGAAATACTAGATTCCTTCAAAACCATGTATTGAATTCTACGATTTTCTTAAATTTAGGCTTAAAAACAAAATTAAAAAGTGAGCCAACTCTTTGTGGTGGTTCATTTCTAGTTATGTACAGAGACAGACCTGGTAATAAGCCAACAGTTTTTGTCAGGGTTGTAAATTAGACTGGAGTGAAGAATGAGCTGCACATTCCTAGCTCCCGGGCCAAGGTTCCTGAGATTTCTGCCAGCCCTCTCACAGACAGCAGCATGGTTCCTCAGCTGTCCTTCTAGTCAGAGAGACAGATGGAACCTCAGGGGCTTCCTGTTCAGGCATCTCAGGATTCAGAGTTGTTATGATGTGTGGGCTTTGAAAATGCCACATTTAAAGGGGAAGCCAAGCTTCTGCATCTCAGGCTTTCTTCTATTGAGCATGTGTTCCTTTCCATCTCTGTGGCATTAATTTTTGTTGGGGGTGCCTCCTTGTCTTTTCCTCGAATCTCAGCAGAGAATAGGTTCTGGTTCTGGTGTAAGCCAGGTTCGTTAAGTGTACTCGAAGTTTGCCTTTCTGCTCACTCTCTTGCCGGGTTTTCAGACCAGCCTCATTCCCACCCTCTTCTTGTTTAGCTAGTCACTCTCTTCTCTAGTGGGCAATCATTTCATTGAACTTTGCTCCCCTCCAGATAGTGGGCTCTGACCTAAAGGCCAGCTTGTCTGTGTAAATGCCCAGTGTATATCAGAGATATGACCATTTAGCTGTTAAACTAGGTCCCTCTGTCCTTTCTAGAGACCTTCCAACATATTGTTAACCTCTGTGCAGGGGCAGAAGAGCCCAGGGGCACCTGATGCAAATGCTAATGACTTTTTCATTAGGACACTTTATCATAGCATTCCAGCCGTTAATGTTAGGAGGTGACAGTGAGCCATCTCTTTGTTAAGAAGAATGTGGAGAGCAACGGAATCCAGAAATGGATAGATGGATAGGATTCAGTCATCAGAAAGCCATTTGACATCTACATTTTTAGCCAGTAGTGGATAAGGCTGCATGGAAAATGCCTCCATACGTCCATTCTTGCAAGGTCAAAATTTCCTTATAACCATCATCAGCCAATATTAAAGAAGAAGCCAGTTGTGCAAGGATGCTTCCCAGTTAAATAGAGGATCGGATGGAAAGTGACTCAGACTTGACAGTGAACACAATCACAGCAAACGTCTGAAGTAGATAAGAGAGTCTCATCTTTGAGAAAGCCTAGAACTAAGAAGTCTAAATATTGGAAGCAAATCATCCTCTGTCACATTATCCAAAGGAATATTTCTTAAAAGATGCACAGACTTGGGCTTCCCTGGTGATCCAGGGGGTAAGGACACTGCCTTGCAGTGCAAGGGGCACTGGTTCAATCCCTGGCCTGGGAAGATCCCACGTGCCGCGGAGCAGTTGAACCAGTGTGTCCAATTACCAAGCCAGAGCTCTGGAGCACATGCTCCCAGAGCCGGTGCTGTGCAACGAGAGAGGCCACCGCGATGGGAGGCCCACACGGGCCAAAGAACAAAGATGGACGAAAATGGATAAATGAAGGACGAATAGAAGTGCCAAAAAAAAAAAAAAAAAAGGATGCACAGACTTTTATGCTGGAACATTTAATACAGATTCTGTTTTTCTTTTTGAAAAAGTTGGCTTGCTATTAATTAGGAAATCCATACAGTTTAGTTAGTTATATCCAAACTAAAAAGCAAAAGCCTCCAATTCACCCCAACCCCCAGAACGTGCTTTCACTCCCACTGGCTAACACCGTTATCACTCCTCTATCACCTTCCCATCCTCCTTTTAAGTACAGATTTGTGCATGTGTGTTCAGAGATCACTTTAAGTTCATACTAACACATGCATATGCTTTCTCTGGTTGGCTCTGCCTGCATGGAAGGATAGAGCTGTTGTTTAGACCTGATCCCTTAACCTCTGGAAGAGAAAAGCCAATGGCCTTGTCCCTTTATTCTCCTTATTTCAGCAGGGGTAAGCTTACTGCTCACCACTCCTGACTTTACTTTTTAGATGACTTATTTTTATTGGTTTTAATGTCACAGCCAATTAACCTTTATGTCTTCCAAATTTGTTTCTTTTGTTTGGGGTGAAAAGAATTTCTGTTACCGAGTGCCATTTGCTAACTAAGAATGCCTTTAGCAGAGGCAGAAAGCACCAGGACTGCCTCTTTGGTTTTTGTCAAGGGACACTTAACCTCTGAGACTATAACTTTTAATTGAATTAGCTTCAGGATGACTTTTTCCGTTGATAGGTGTGTATGTGACCATCAAGAGGCTATGTGCTCAGTGAAACATAAACATATCCTCTTCCGTGGCCTTTCCCTTAGAAGCTTACTTATCTGCCTCAGTGTCATCTTTGTCAGCCTTGTTTTGTTTTGAAGTTTGTGGTTTGTTGTTGGGCACTGTGAACCCTATTCATTGACTGTGGGGTTGGCTCCTGATAGAGAAATCTGGCCCCTGGAGACTTAAAGCTCAGCAGACATGCACAGAGTGGGCCCCTGCTTTTGCTGAAGTCCCTCTTCATCTCCAGGAACTGAATTTTTCATGCAGTAATTAAAATTTGTAGGTCAGGCCTCCCATGGCACCGTTTGCTGCTAATGTGGGAAAGCAGTGATCAGATTCGCTTATGCTGCTCTTCACTGAGCTGAGACTTAAAGGATGAAGGGTGACATTTTCCCCCATTTTGTAAATTAATGCCATTGATCTGCCTAACAAGAACAAAGTTAGGCTTCAAAATACCAAATAATAAAGAGATTAAGACTTTAAATGGCTTTCCAAAAGGCAACCTCTATTGTAAGGCTCTGAGCTGACTATTGAACTTCCAATTAGAATTTCTAATAGGCTATTGACTTAAATGGATAAAATGTTGCAAGTGATAGCTTTCAAGATGA
Organism: Tragulus kanchil; assembly: GCA_022376925.1. Classification (NCBI taxonomy): domain Eukaryota; kingdom Metazoa; phylum Chordata; class Mammalia; order Artiodactyla; family Tragulidae; genus Tragulus; species Tragulus kanchil. The sequence goes on along the minus strand of JAIOJX010000002.1, from coordinate 145,598,809 downwards.
CAAAGATCGCTTCTTACGTTCTGGAATATTACTTGATGTAGCATATACCATTCTGGAAGGTGAATAAGCAGAATAATAAACAGTTGGCCTCTCTTTGTAGAATGTCAGCAGCAGCTGTGGTATAGTTTTCTCAAAGATGAATAAATGCATTTAAAAATTTTATGCTTACTGCTCACCACTCCTGACTTTACTTTTTAGATGACTTATTTTTATTGGTTTTAATGTCACAGCCAATTAACCTTTATGTCTTCCAAATTTGTTTCTTTTGTTTGGGGTGAAAAGAATTTCTGTTACCGAGTGCCATTTGCTAACTAAGAATGCCTTTAGCAGAGGCAGAAAGCACCAGGACTGCCTCTTTGGTTTTTGTCAAGGGACACTTAACCTCTGAGACTATAACTTTTAATTGAATTAGCTTCAGGATGATTTTTTCCGTTGATAGGTGTGTATGTGACCATCAAGAGGCTATGTGCTCAGTGAAACATAAACATATCCTCTTCCGTGGCCTTTCCCTTAGAAGCTTACTTATCTGCCTCAGTGTCATCTTTGTCAGCCTTGTTTTGTTTTGAAGTTTGTGGTTTGTTGTTGGGCACTGTGAACCCTATTCATTGACTGTGGGGTTGGCTCCTGATAGAGAAATCTGGCCCCTGGAGACTTAAAGCTCAGCAGACATGCACAGAGTGGGCCCCTGCTTTTGCTGAAGTCCCTCTTCATCTCCAGGAACTGAATTTTTCATGCAGTAATTAAAATTTGTAGGTCAGGCCTCCCATGGCACCGTTTGCTGCTAATGTGGGAAAGCAGTGATCAGATTCGCTTATGCTGCTCTTCACTGAGCTGAGACTTAAAGGATGAAGGGTGACATTTTCCCCCATTTTGTAAATTAATGCCATTGATCTGCCTAACAAGAACAAAGTTAGGCTTCAAAATACCAAATAATAAAGAGATTAAGACTTTAAATGGCTTTCCAAAAGGCAACCTCTATTGTAAGGCTCTGAGCTGACTATTGAACTTCCAATTAGAATTTCTAATAGGCTATTGACTTAAATGGATAAAATGTTGCAAGTGATAGCTTTCAAGATGACAAAGATCGCTTCTTACGTTCTGGAATATTACTTGATGTAGCATATACCATTCTGGAAGGTGAATAAGCAGAATAATAAACAGTTGGCCTCTCTTTGTAGAATGTCAGCAGCAGCTGTGGTATAGTTTTTCTCAAAGATGAATAAATGCATTTAAAAAAATAAATGTATTTTTGAAATACTTTGTCTTTTCCTATTTTTTAACCTGGGGTCCATGGAACCTTTCAAGGTATGGAAGTCTCTTAGTCATGCGGCAGGGTTCTTTTGTGAGAAGCAGTCTGCATGTGTGTGTTCCTCTGCACACACACAGGCATTTGTGTGTGCTTGCATGTATGTTCACAGTTGCAACTCCTGCAGCTGTGTTGTCTGGCATTGCTCTCTGCCTCAGTTTACTGTTCTTAGAAGGTATGACTCTCCTCCCTGATGGGCTACCGGGAAAGTATGAGTCAGTCTAGGCTTTGTTAGAAAACACTATAGCTCTAATACAGTTTTTCAAATACTAATTTTTCAAAGCCCAGCTACCTCTTCTAGGATAAAGGGTTAATATTATGCTTATGTTACAGTGCATTAAAAACTCTAATTAAAACAGCATTACGTTCCCATCTGCCAATCTCCAGTAATCTTCTTTAATTGCAGTAATTAAACTATATTTACATGTTCAGAATACTTGTAATTTAGCAAATTGCACTCTCTGCTCTACATTTAATCAAACAACCAGTTCCAGTATATTTAGTGTGGAAAGAAGTAATTTCAATGTTTTGATTACTATAGCAGATTTGACAGAGTAAGTGCCCCTCTAGTAGAGGGCTTGAAAGGGAAGGCAAACATGAAATACAGTCATGGTTTTGATTGTCATGTGAATGCCTAATTACATGTTGGAGGATTAACTATTAAAGGGTATCATGGTTGCACTTGATGTTTAGATACAGCCAGCATTACAGATAGCAGGGACGGTCTTTTAGGGAAATTTGACAAAAGAAGCTAAGTTTTCTCTCTAAAGGTTGGAAGGTCATTGGAAATTTTAGTGAAAAACGTTGCCTGAATTGTTTAATTGCCATTGTATCTTCTGCCTGTGATAGTAAAGCCTGCTGTGTGAGATGACTCTTAGTCTCCCCATCTGCATGTGTGCCCCGTCATGTCTGACTCTTTGCAGCTGCATGGACTGTAGGCCACCAAGCTCCTCTGTCCATGGGATTTTCCAGGCAAGAATACAGGAATGGGTTGCCATTTCCTTCTCCAGAAGATCTTTCGGGTCCAGGAAGCAAACCCATGTCTCATACGTCTCCTGCATTGGCAGCCAGATTCTTTACCACTGCGCTACCTGGGAAGCCTTCTCCCCAACTAGAGGCCAGAAGAACTTCAGTGAGAGGCACCACAAGGAGATGTTCCTGATGATGACAGTTCAGGAGTGAGTCCCTCCCCGTTTCTATCTGTTGTGTTGTGTCTGGTTAGTTCTGGGAAGACCCGAGTTCTGGAAAGGCCCCGTCAGGAGAAATCAGGCCCTTTTCCTTCCTACCATTCCACCCAACCCATCTCCACTGCCCCATCTCTGCTTCTAGGCTTTCTTATTTAATTTTATTAATTTTTTTAAAATTGTGGTAAAAGTCACATAATGGAAAATGTACTATTTTAACCATATTTAGCTGCAAGTTCAGTGGCATTAAGTAGACTCACAGGTCTCATCATCATCGATCTCGTGAATTTTTCACCTTCCTAAACTTTTAGTATTTAATGTTTCCATTAAACACTAGCTCCCCATTGCCCCTCCCCAGCTCCCGGCATCTACCCATGTACTTTCAGATTCTATGAATTTGACAGTGATAGACAGAGAATCAAAATAGGATTTGGTGGCACTGCAACCCACTCCAGTATTGTTGCCTGGAAAATCCCGTGGATGGAGGAGCCTGGCCTGTGTGGTTGCAGAGTCGGACACAGCTGAGGGACCGATACTTTACTTCAATGCAGTAATATTGTGGAATCTTTTTTTTTTTCACACTTTCACCTGGATTTTTTGTTTGTTTTTGTTTTTGTTTTTTAACTTTTGTTTTACTTTTAACTTTTACAGAGTTTTGTTGTTTACAGATACGTATGTTCCCAGATTAGTCATATGTATATCCCCCCTTCCCACCCCTCCCGACCATCACGCAGCACCCCTGAAGGATCCCCTTTTCTCACAGAGCAATGACTAGAGCTATTTTCTTCACTTATGATAGTACAGGCCTTCATACTACTTCCTTTACACCTCCCATCCTCTGTTCTTCCCCACAATGTCCATATGTCCACTGTCCATGTCTGTCTTTCCATTGCTTCACTGCATGTGCCATCATCACCATCCTACTAGATTCCATATATATGTGTTAATATATTGTATTTGTCCTCTTTCTGACTGACTTCACTTTTTTTCTAGATCCAGCCACCTCAGTAGGGGTGATTCTTCTGCATTTCTCTTTACAGCTGTATAGTATTCCATTGTATATATGTACCAGAGCTTTTGTATCCATTCGTTCGTTGATGGACATCTAGGTTGCTTCCATGCTCTAGCTATTGTATAGAGAGCTGCAATGAACATTGGGGTACAGGTGCTTCTTTCAGATTTGATTTCATCAGGGTATAAGCCTAATTGTGGGATTGCTGGGTCTTATGGTGCTTCTATTTTTAGTTTTTTAAGAAATCTCCAGACTGTCTTCCATAGAGGCTGTATCAATTTACATTCCCACCAGCAATGCAGGAGTGTTCCCTTTTCTGCACACCCTGGAATCTATTTTTAAGGTTATTAGCTTCCTCATTTTAAAAACAGAAATAATAATATGAATACTGAACTTAATCAAAGAAGCAATCTCTTCTCACCTTTAAAGTACTTTTGCTTTAGTTGCAACCTAGTTGCACCAGTACAGTAGTTTCTGTCTTGTTATTTGACTTGAGTATTGGATATTGCCATCACATCTCTGCTTTCCAAAATAACACATCAGTTTTTCCTACACAGAATTTGAAATAACATTCTTTCTTCCAGTAGCTTCTTTCTAATTAGATAATGTTAACAGTATTTTCCAGAATTTGCATGTCTCCTCATTTCTGGGCCATCTATTGTATTAATAAGGATTATGCATTCATGAAAATGAAAAGACAGTCTAGCACTGTTGCTGAATACCAATGCTCAACCTTGACCATGTGAGAAGAGCAAGCTACTGAATTGTTAAAAATGATATGTGTGGGTGAGCACCTGAGGTTTTCTTTATGGTTCAGTTATTAGCTTGCCAGATGACATTCAACAACGTGTTTCTCTTCTTTAGGTTTTATATTGTTACAGAAAGGGCATACACTGGGCCTTGGGTTTTGTTGTTGTTGTTGTTGTTGTTGTTTGCTCATGAAGAAGTAACTTACATGAAAAACGTTGACCAAAAAAATATTGACCTATAGACTGTCAGAGAAGAACATATGGTTCAGATCCAGACCCATCTCTATGTTCGTGAGAATTAACTCCTGACCGACCGGTGATGATATCTTTTTTACTCCTGCTGCCTTGTTACAGAGTCTGATCAATTTATGATGACTTTTCAAAACGTGTATTGAATAAAATTAAGCCTTAGGGTGAAATTCAAATGAAAATACTTCTGTTAGCTGCTGTACAGAGGGTTGTGGGTACTAGCGATGCCCTGAAAGAAGAGACATAATTTGAAGTTGAGGACAGGGCCAGCAACGATGGAAATGCCAGCTTTGTCAGCTGTTTAATCCCAAGAAAACTAGGTGATTTTTCTGAGCCTCTGATGCCTCATTTATAAAAAGGGAATAAATATATACAGAGACCTCACTATTATTTTTTCTCTCCCATTACCTATAATGTCTGTTCACATATAGTAGATGGACAGATAGACACACACATAACATACACCATCAAAACTTAACTGTCTTTGGAATAGTGCATGCTTTAAAGAAAAATCATAGTGCAAAAGATATTTTTAAGAATTCAGCAATCTCTTCTCACCTTTAAAGTACTTTTGCTTTAGTTGCAACCTAGTTGCACCAGTACAGTAGTTTCTGTCTTGTTATTTGACTTGAGTATTGGATATTGCCATCACATCTCTGCTTTCCAAAATAACACATCAGTTTTTCCTACACAGAATTTGAAATAACATTCTTTCTTCCAGTAGCTTCTTTCTAATTAGATAATGTTAACAGTATTTTCCAGAATTTGCATGTCTCCTCATTTCTGGGCCATCTATTGTATTAATAAGGATTATGCATTCATGAAAATGAAAAGACAGTCTAGCACTGTTGCTGAATACCAATGCTCAACCTTGACCATGTGAGAAGAGCAAGCTACTGAATTGTTAAAAATGATATGTGTGGTGAGCACCTGAGGTTTTCTTTATGGTTCAGTTATTAGCTTGCCAGATGACATTCAACAACGTGTTTCTCTTCTTTAGGTTTTATATTGTTACAGAAAGGGCATACACTGGGCCTTGGGTTTTGTTGTTGTTGTTGTTGTTGTTGTTTGCTCATGAAGAAGTAACTTACATGAAAAACGTTGACCAAAAAAATATTGACCTATAGACTGTCAGAGAAGAACATATGGTTCAGATCCAGACCCATCTCTATGTTCGTGAGAATTAACTCCTGACCGACCGGTGATGATATCTTTTTTACTCCTGCTGCCTTGTTACAGAGTCTGATCAATTTATGATGACTTTTCAAAACGTGTATTGAATAAAATTAAGCCTTAGGGTGAAATTCAAATGAAAATACTTCTGTTAGCTGCTGTACAGAGGGTTGTGGGTACTAGCGATGCCCTGAAAGAAGAGACATAATTTGAAGTTGAGGACAGGGCCAGCAACGATGGAAATGCCAGCTTTGTCAGCTGTTTAATCCCAAGAAAACTAGGTGATTTTTCTGAGCCTCTGATGCCTCATTTATAAAAAGGGAATAAATATATACAGAGACCTCACTATTATTTTTTCTCTCCCATTACCTATAATGTCTGTTCACATATAGTAGATGGACAGATAGACACACACACATAACATACACCATCAAAACTTAACTGTCTTTGGAATAGTGCATGCTTTAAAGAAAAATCATAGTGCAAAAGATATTTTTAAGAATTCAGCATAACTGTCAGGGGAAATATGCCTAAAGGGTGAGGTATACTCAGAAACTGGAATCTCCAGATTTTTCCCAGACCTTTCTATGACTATTTAAGTCTCTTGTTCTAACAAGTACTACTTTCTGAAGTTATTCACAAAAGACACAATTGAAGAATCTAAATCTTGCCACTTTCACACCCTTAAGACGTGCTAATGAGCAGCAGAATAACCCCAAGAAGGCTATTAACTTTATCGAGTCATGTTATGGGTAATTAAGAATGGACTGTAGGGAACGCACCTACTTGGCAGAGAGCATCTCTGCTTGCTGGAGGTTGCTACAGACACAGAGCTCAGGTCTCATTCTTGACCCCTATTGGAAATTCAGAAGTTATAGTCAGCATCACTCTGCTTGAACATGTGAAAGTTGATCTTGAAAACTTTCTACCCTCAGGGTAGGAGATGGGCCCCAGAGTTACAGATGTAACTAGCACGTACTTCCAAAGCCAGAAGTTCTGACATTTGCATCTCTGCTAATTTCACACATCATCTTGCAGCACATAGGGTCTGGGCTCTTGCCGAGAGGACTGCTAAGTCTTTCTGGAAAAGTGCTTTTGTGGGTAGGAAGGATGTTGACCCGCAGAGGCATTTTGTTAATCTTATTCTATAAATGGTCATAATATATAAATATGTGGAACTCAAAACCCCCTTCTGAGCTTCACTTTTCTTAGAAAGCATCACTGTGGCCTTCATCCTAGTAATGTCACTGTTTTTCTATTTTTCAGTGTTGACTTATACTGTGCAATGTTTACTGTATAATGAATTTGTCGTATAATAAGGGACCCTGATTTATTAGCTCTTCATTATTCTCATTCCATCAGCTTCCTGATAAATGCTGCAACCCTTGGCAGGGATGTGTGTCTCAATCAGGTGGAATCATTGCTTTTTAATGAGCTCTTCATGAAGTAACAACGTGACACATGAAATTCCTTACCCTGCATTATTAAGGGACCCCAAAATAAAAGCCACAAAGGCCTGAGAAGGATGCATTGAGAAATGGAGCTGAATTTATTACCAGTTCAACATTGTGCTAGTTCGCAGTCTTTGATCTGTCATAGATACCCTTCTGAAAGAGCAAGAAGGCATAGGCAGAGCAGCAGTCAACTCTTTCTAGCAGATGTAGGCATTTTGTAAGGGCTGCCTCAGTTGTTTAACGCCTAGCATGACTGCTGGAATTTACCACAGTGACAACTTTCTCAGAGGGTGCATGAAAAAAGTGACATTTTACAACCTGAAAAGTTAAGCACTGAGATGGTTAGGGCCCAGCACTCATTTGCTGAATGGAAGATTTTTCTAATTAGTTCTTTTAGTGCAATTAGCACGAAAGAGTCTAATCACCTCATGTGAAACCAATCTAATGCTTAGACTAGACACATGCCCTTGACTTCTCTTTCAGGCTGGATCCTAGGATTCTTGGTTCACCTCCTTACAGACTGGGGCGTGCCTAGTGAATGTTTAGTTAAGGCATGACCACAGATCTGCAAAAGGGGCCAAGGCACAGCCAACTTGTCGACTCCCTGTGGACGAAGAGATAGAGAAAGTGCTTAGAAATCTTCCCTAGTTGGCAGTCATCAGAGTTTATCACTTCAAGTAAAGAATCTGTTTTCCTTGATATCTTTCATTTACAATTATTTTTTTTAATTTATTTATCTTTTGGAGGGTGGGGTGCGGAAAGAGGGGGATGGGCGAGCCACTTCCACTGGTCTTTCATTTCTCCATTTTCATCCGTCTTTGTTCTTTGGCTCCTGTGGGCCTCCCATCACGGTGGCCACTGTCGTCGCAGAGCGCCGGCTCTGGGCGCACGCGCCAGAGCTTCAGCTCGGTAATTGGACACATCAGTCCAGCCATTCTGGGGCACGTGGGATCTTCCCAGGCCAGGGATCGAACCGGCTCTCCTTGCACTGCAAGGTGGTGTCTTTACCCACTGGACCACCAGGGGAAGCCCATTTACAAATTTTTTGACTTGGACGTAGAACAACCCCAGTTCATCATTGGTGGCACCTCCAGAGAGCACAGAACATGTTGCTCATGAGACTCAAGATGAACCCAGAGTCATGGGCTGACCGATTCGATTTCTCAACCCCTTTGGTGTGGATTTCCCAGCAGTTCTGGCTAATCCGGGCCTTTAGTGTTCTGTTTCCTGTCTCTCCTCCCTCTCTCTGCCTTGGAGCATTCCATGGGTGCCACGTTCAATTTCAAAGTGTTCTCAGATCTCTAGCATCCATCCCTCACTTCACCTCTCTTAAAGGAGCCATCTCTGGGTGTGTCAGTTGATGTTGTTCATGATTAACTGGAAAGGAGACTGTAATGACAGCATCCAGCCCCATAGCATAGAAACTGTTGTCCCTTTTGGGGGAAAGCCAGTTGCTTGCAAGTAGGTGAATGAGAAAATGCTTAGTGTGTGCATATTCATTATGAATTGGGGAAATGGCTGGGCATCCTTGCTTCCGAGGATGTAGAGGCTAAGAATATGCACACTTTCAAGGTCCATGTCATTACTGCTCAGCAGAACGTCCAAAGACGATGAAAGTGTTCTGCTGCATCCAGTATGGGAGGCACTAGCTACATGTTGTCATGCACCTGGAATGTGAGGCAGAGGGACTACATTTTCTAATTTCGTGGCAGGGCAAGCCTAGCCCTCTTCTATCTCCTATCCACTGCCCTCCCCAGCGGACACACAGCTCCATCTGTATTGACAGAAAACATGCTGCCCTCTGCTCCCCCTGGCTCTCTGTTCTCCTCAGCCTGCTCTTCAAGCCAGTCAGACTTTTTGCTCAGTGCTATTCAGAGTTCAACACAAGGTATTCTCTTGGCTAATGTTAACTGGGGGTCATGCTGTATTCCTCCCAGCCCAGTGTTTTGTTCTAACACTTAAAAAGACCTTGTAGTTTTTAAAATAGCCAACATACTGGTTTGTTTCTAAGAGAGGAGGTGGGAGGAATCAGTCTGCTGAAGCTTATTCGTGGAACCTTTCAAATCCTAGGAGACAGTACAGTAGCAGACATTTCTCCAAAGAGCGAGATTAAGGAGATGCAAATGGCTTTTACAGACTCCCTGGGATGTTTTAATAATAGCTAATGAGAGTAAACAAAAATAGAGTATTTCATCATCTTATCAATGATGTTTAACAAATGTTCTAACTTTGCTCATGGTCACAAGCTCTGCTCTTGTGGAACTGAATCCTCGGTTCACACAGAAGGGAAGTCGACATCCTGGGCACACACATCTGCTTCTGTGACAAACAGTCTTGCTCCTTCTCCCATGATTGAAAGTCTCCATTTATTACTTTGGACGCTGGAATTGGTTCTGTTTAAACGAGGAAAGGTAGATCCCTAAGGTTGTGCATTCAACAGAATGCACATTCATTTATTCAATGAAAAAGCCTGTATGCCTCTCCTGACTCATCCTAATCCTGGTTGGCCTATTGAAGGCCAACTCTGGTGGGAACTGCGGCCTACCAGGATGTGTACATGGAAAGACACCCCATACCCTGGGGACTGTGAACTCCAGCAATTGACAAATGCATGCATACTTAGTCGTGTCCTACTGTTTGCGATCCGTGGACTGTAACCCACCAGGCTCCTCTCTCCATGGGATTTTAATGGAAAACCTTTAGGAATCGTGAGGCAAGAGTGAAAGTGTTCTGCTGCATCCAGTATGGGAGGCACTAGCTACATGTTGTCATGCACCTGGAATGTGAGGCAGAGGGACTACATTTTCTAATTTCGTGGCAGGGCAAGCCTAGCCCTCTTCTATCTCCTATCCACTGCCCTCCCCAGCGGACACACAGCTCCATCTGTATTGACAGAAAACATGCTGCCCTCTGCTCCCCCTGGCTCTCTGTTCTCCTCAGCCTGCTCTTCAAGCCAGTCAGACTTTTGCTCAGTGCTATTCAGAGTTCAACACAAGGTATTCTCTTGGCTAATGTTAACTGGGGGTCATGCTGTATTCCTCCCAGCCCAGTGTTTTGTTCTAACACTTAAAAAGACCTTGTAGTTTTTAAAATAGCCAACATACTGGTTTGTTTCTAAGAGAGGAGGTGGGAGGAATCAGTCTGCTGAAGCTTATTCGTGGAACCTTTCAAATCCTAGGAGACAGTACAGTAGCAGACATTTCTCCAAAGAGCGAGATTAAGGAGATGCAAATGGCTTTTACAGACTCCCTGGGATGTTTTAATAATAGCTAATGAGAGTAAACAAAAATAGAGTATTTCATCATCTTATCAATGATGTTTAACAAATGTTCTAACTTTGCTCATGGTCACAAGCTCTGCTCTTGTGGAACTGAATCCTCGGTTCACACAGAAGGGAAGTCGACATCCTGGGCACACACATCTGCTTCTGTGACAAACAGTCTTGCTCCTTCTCCCATGATTGAAAGTCTCCATTTATTACTTTGGACGCTGGAATTGGTTCTGTTTAAACGAGGAAAGGTAGATCCCTAAGGTTGTGCATTCAACAGAATGCACATTCATTTATTCAATGAAAAAGCCTGTATGCCTCTCCTGACTCATCCTAATCCTGGTTGGCCTATTGAAGGCCAACTCTGGTGGGAACTGCGGCCTACCAGGATGTGTACATGGAAAGACACTCCATACCCCTGGGGGACTGTGAACTCCAGCAATTGACAAATGCATGCATACTTAGTCGTGTCCTACTGTTTGCGATCCCGTGGACTGTAACCCACCAGGCTCCTCTCTCCATGGGATTTTACCGACAAGAGTACTGGCCACGTCCTCCTCCAGGGGATCTTCCTGACCCAGGGATCGAACCTGCATCTCCTGTGTCTCCTGCACTGGCAGGCAGATTCTTTCCCACGGTACCACTTGGGAAGCCCAGCTGACACACAGTTAGATAATATTTTGTGACAAGTGCTGTGAAGGAGGAAAATACAGGCTGTGTGGTAGACTCTGGAGGAGGAAAAAGAAGGGGTGATTCCAGGAGAAGTTTCTGAGTTGGAAACATGTAAGGGAAGCTTTACATGTTTTATATCTAAGTGTAAATACATATATGGGAGACTCTTAGAGAAATGAGAGGATTTTTCCAGGGATAAAGAGCAAATAGAGCTTTCATGAAGAGTGTGGTGTTGTGTAGGATAGCTCAGATGTGTGAACCAAGTGTATGTTTAGGGGCGTGTGGAAAGGAAGGGGATGCAGTATTTAGTGGGCGATGGTTAGAGTCTGAGAGATGAGGACAGAAAGGGAGCCCATGCTCAGCTCCTGCAGTGGAGTGGATGGTGTGGACCTGGTGGAGCTCTAGAGTTTGATGCCAGGTTTTTGTTTGGAGGTTTTTTTGGTTTTGGTTTTGGTTTTTTTTGGCTGTGCCAGGTCTTAACTATAGCATGCGGGATCTTCAGGTGTGACATGTGCGACCTTGTTCCCTGACCAGGAATCTAGCCTTGGACCACTGCATTGGGAGCACAGCATCTTCGCCATTGGACCACCTGGGAAGTCCCCGATGCTGAGTTTTAGAATCTTAATGGAACCAGGATTAGGATGAGTCAGGAGAGGCATGCAGGAAACAAAATACAAGGAAGCGTTCCCTCTGAGGGTCATGCAAGTTCAGGGTTGGTCCTGACACAGTCCTGAAATGATGGCCTCCTTAACTTTTGTGCCCGCGCACCTCACTTGCCATGTCCTAATCCAGGCACCTAAACACGACTCCAGTTTTTGTGTTTTTTTTAGTAACAGCTGACTTGCCACCCTTCTCTAAGTCATTTGTTAATTAGTCACAAAGTTATGTATGACTCGTGTCCTACTGTTTGCGATCCCGTGGACTGTAACCCACCAGGCTCCTCTCTCCATGGGATTTTACCGACAAGAGTACTGGCCACGTCCTCCTCCAGGGGATCTTCCTGACCCAGGGATCGAACCTGCATCTCCTGTGTCTCCTGCACTGGCAGGCAGATTCTTTCCCACGGTACCACTTGGGAAGCCCAGCTGACACACAGTTAGATAATATTTTGTGACAAGTGCTGTGAAGGAGGAAAATACAGGCTGTGTGGTAGACTCTGGAGGAGGAAAAAGAAGGGGTGATTCCAGGAGAAGTTTCTGAGTTGGAAACATGTAAGGGAAGCTTTACATGTTTTATATCTAAGTGTAAATACATATATGGGAGACTCTTAGAGAAATGAGAGGATTTTTCCAGGGATAAAGAGCAAATAGAGCTTTCATGAAGAGTGTGGTGTTGTGTAGGATAGCTCAGATGTGTGAACCAAGTGTATGTTTAGGGGCGTGTGGAAAGGAAGGGGATGCAGTATTTAGTGGGCGATGGTTAGAGTCTGAGAGATGAGGACAGAAAGGGAGCCCATGCTCAGCTCCTGCAGTGGAGTGGATGGTGTGGACCTGGTGGAGCTCTAGAGTTTGATGCCAGGTTTTTGTTTGGAGGTTTTTTTGGTTTTGGTTTTGGTTTTTTTTGGCTGTGCCAGGTCTTAACTATAGCATGCGGGATCTTCAGGTGTGACATGTGCGACCTTGTTCCCTGACCAGGAATCTAGCCTTGGACCACTGCATTGGGAGCACAGCATCTTCGCCATTGGACCACCTGGGAAGTCCCAGATGCTGAGTTTTAGAATCTTAATGGAACCAGGATTAGGATGAGTCAGGAGAGGCATGCAGGAAACAAAATACAAGGAAGCGTTCCTCTGAGGGTCATGCAAGTTCAGGGTTGGTCCTGACACAGTCCTGAAATGATGGCCTCCTTAACTTTTGTGCCCGCGCACCTCACTTGCCATGTCCTAATCCAGGCACCTAAACACGACTCCAGTTTTTGTGTTTTTTTTAGTAACAGCTGACTTGCCACCCTTCTCTAAGTCATTTGTTAATTAGTCACAAAGTTATGTATGACTCGTTTGCAAGCCCATGGATTGTCATCTGACAGGCTCGTCTGTCCATGGGATCTTCCAGGCAAGAATACTGGAGTGGGTTGCCATTTCTTCTCCGGTGACTCCAGTTTTTATGCAGAGAAAAGGGGTTGAATGGGAAGTGGATGGGCATCTGAACCAAGGCTATATGGTGGATATGTCAGAGTAGACATTAGTAATTTCTACTAATTAATAAATTAGAAATTACAAGGTAAAGGCAAAAAGACCTCGTGGCTGAGAAAACATGAAGCATATGAGAGAGGAGCCAAAATGTCCTGCCACTGATTCTGAGGAGCATCCCATTGCCTAACACTGGTTGTTACCTGATTTCTCAGTTCCTGCCCTGTTCTGTAGAAGTGTTAGTCACTCAGTCACGGTAAAGTCAAGCCCACCAGGCTTCTCTGTCCATGGGGTTCCCCAGGAGTGGGCAGTCCTTCTTTTCTCCAGGGGATCTTCATGACCCAGGGATGGAAGCCAGGTTTCCCACACTGTAGGCAGTCACACTCGATTCAAGGTGGTCTGCCTCACTACTTGCTCTGATATCCTTGACTGTGTTTTGAGAGAAGATCCTGAGAGCTGGAGTTTTTAAAACGTTCTGGTCATCTTAACACATGCAGAGGATTGCAGTCTTCCTCGCTGTCTTAAATTCAGTGACCTTATTTTAAAAGATGATCAACATGGCTTAGAACCTTCTGAGGATTAGGAGACATTTTAGCAAGTTTATCAAGAATAAGCAAAGATGACATTTCACTAGCAGTATTCCCCCCTACCTCCCCAGCCCCGCGTTTTCCATTTGACACGTTTAGAATTACCAGAACTGCTTCAGAGTCCCTCTCTTCCCTCCAAGCTCTGGGATGTTTTCAGGAGGGATTATTTCCTTCAAAGGTGTCCAGGAATATTTGGTGCATTAGTTCCCCAGTCGTGTCTGACTCTTTGCAATCCTGTGGACTAGAGGCCACCAGGCTCCTCTGTCCATGAGATTCTCCAGGCAAGAATACTGGAGTGAGTTGCCATGCCCTTCTCCAGGGGATCTTCCTGACCCAGGGGTAGAATCCGGGTCTCCCACATTGCAGGTAGATTCTTTACCAAACGTTTGAGCTACCTAGAAAGCCCTATCCAAGAATATAATTAGTTGGGAGAACAAGCAGGAAAGGGCCTCTTGGCTCCTCAGGCCACCGGGACTCATCCAGCATGTGCTCATACTTGTCTCAGATAAGCAGGCAGGTGGTTGTTTGCAGAGCAGGGTCTAATGTGCCTTTAACTCAGAGAAGTTTGGGAACAAAGCCACCTGTACAACGAGCCGCTCACTCTCTCAGAGTCTTATGATCTTGCCCGCTCCCTCTCACCTGGGTCCGAAAGAACTTGTGGAGGACGCAAGGTGTTCTGCAAAGGATTGCTATGGTATAAGTTAACACTGGTCCAGCATTTTCGTGGGATTAGAATCACACCATCACAGGGCTGAATGAGTATCTGAAGGCTGTCTAGTGTAGTGATCCCCCGCTTTTTTGGCTCCAGGGACCAGTCGCATGGAGGACAGACAACCCAAGAAGACCACCTCCCCCCCCCCCCCCCCCGTGGGCCACCGGAAGCTACCACCTTCTGTGTGTCCAGGAGCCCACATCATCCTAGGGGGAGTTTAACCACACCCTCTTTCTCCCCTGTCCCTGGAAGAATTGTCCTCCGTGAAACTTTCCTTCCCGGGTTGTTTGGCTCTATGCGTGACCCATGCCTCTCCTCCTTCCAGCCACTCAGAACGCTGGTCACCTCCCTTTAGGGGAGTTTAACCACTTACCCTAGCAAGTTTATCAAGAATAAGCAAAGATGACATTTCACTAGCAGTATTCCCCCCTACCTCCCCAGCCCCGCGTTTTCCATTTGACACGTTTAGAATTACCAGAACTGCTTCAGAGTCCCTCTCTTCCCTCCAAGCTCTGGGATGTTTTCAGGAGGGATTATTTCCTTCAAAGGTGTCCAGGAATATTTGGTGCATTAGTTCCCCAGTCGTGTCTGACTCTTTGCAATCCTGTGGACTAGAGGCCACCAGGCTCCTCTGTCCATGAGATTCTCCAGGCAAGAATACTGGAGTGAGTTGCCATGCCCTTCTCCAGGGGATCTTCCTGACCCAGGGGTAGAATCCGGGTCTCCCACATTGCAGGTAGATTCTTTACCAAACGTTTGAGCTACCTAGAAAGCCCTATCCAAGAATATAATTAGTTGGGAGAACAAGCAGGAAAGGGCCTCTTGGCTCCTCAGGCCACCGGGACTCATCCAGCATGTGCTCATACTTGTCTCAGATAAGCAGGCAGGTGGTTGTTTGCAGAGCAGGGTCTAATGTGCCTTTAACTCAGAGAAGTTTGGGAACAAAGCCACCTGTACAACGAGCCGCTCACTCTCTCAGAGTCTTATGATCTTGCCCGCTCCCTCTCACCTGGGTCCGAAAGAACTTGTGGAGGACGCAAGGTGTTCTGCAAAGGATTGCTATGGTATAAGTTAACACTGGTCCAGCATTTTCGTGGGATTAGAATCACACCATCACAGGGCTGAATGAGTATCTGAAGGCTGTCTAGTGTAGTGATCCCCCGCTTTTTTGGCTCCAGGGACCAGTCGCATGGAGGACAGACAACCCAAGAAGACCACCTCCCTCCCTCCCACCCCTGTGAGCTACGGAAAGCTACCACCTTCTGTGTGTCCAGGAGCCCACATCATCCTAGGGGGAGTTTAACCACACCCTCTTTCTCCCCTGTCCCTGGAAGAATTGTCCTCCGTGAAACTTTCCTTCCCGGGTTGTTTGGCTCTATGCGTGACCCATGCCTCTCCTCCTTCCAGCCACTCAGAACGCTGGTCACCCCTCACCCTGTTTTGTCCCATGCCTGGGCTCCCTGCTACTCCTCCCTGTCCCCCTGCAGTCATATCACACTCACAAGGTGCTGCTGCCCAGTGACCACTTAGCTCCTCTGACCCTCCCCTCATCCCCAGTCCCAAGGCTCCCATGATACGTGAGCACATCTCTGTCACAGTCCATACGCTGCTCCAGATCATCCAGGTATGTGTCGGTCTCTGCCATTAGGCTGTAATTTCCTTGAGCACTGGTACTGCACCTCGCTTATCCCAGTGTCCACAGTGCCGAGCCACACATTAGTAATGGGTGCTAGTTCATCAAGGCAGGCATGTGTGAACAAGGATTATACAGTGTTTCAGGATCTTTTCTGTTCTCTACTGTCTTTCCTCTTCTTTCCTCAGTCTGAATGAGAATGGATGAAGTCAGGCCAACAGGCATGCAGAAGCAGAAGAGAACCCCAGTCACCAGCAGCCCTTCCTTGACCTGGGTGCAGAGACCTGTCCTCGGTACCACTGCTCCTCCCTGCCCACTGTGTGCAGCTGCCTTGCCTGAGATCCACTGGGGGTGGAGGCTGGCCCTGGTCAGAACAGACAGATGGAAAGTTTCCTGCAGGACTTTGCACAGTGCCCTCAGCATCAGGCAGGGTGACAGGCCACATCTCCTTCCTTCTACCCTTGGGGTGCCTCTGTTTTATTTTTTATTTTTGTTGAAGTATAGTTGATTTACAGTGTTGTTAATTTCTGCTGTACAGCAAAGTTATTCAGGTATATATATATATATATATATGAATATATATATATATACACACATATATATGGATATGGATATGGATATAGTTATATATATATATGTATTCTTTTTAAAAGGATTCTTTTCCATTATGGTTTATACCATAGGCCATTGGTACATTATGTACATTGGGATATTATTTTCCAATATAGTTCTCTGTGCTGTACAGTAGGGCCTTGTTGTTTATCCATCTTATATATAAAAGCTTATATCTGATAACTCCAACCTCCTAATCCTCCCTCTCCCATCCCCCTTGGTCATCACCAGTCTGTTCCCTTGTTCCTGATTCTGTTTCTGTTTCTTAGATAGGTTCCTTTGTGTCATATTTCAGATCCCATGTGTAAGTGATACCATATGGTAATCGTCTTTCTCTGACTTACTTCACTTACAGTGATAATCTCTAGTTATATCCAAGTTGCTGCAAATGGTATTATTCCATTCCTTTTTATGGCAGAGTAGTAGTCCACTGTATGTGTATACCACATCTTTTTAATCTGTTCATCTGTTGATGAACTTTTAGGTTGTTCCCATATCTTGGCCACTGTGAATAGTGCCGCTGTAAACACGGGGGTGCATACATCTTTTTGAATTAGAATTTTGTTCAGATACATGCCCGGTGGTGCCTCCTTTAGTCTGTGACTCTGAGAGACCCCCTTGGCCCCATGAGTGCCACTCTATTCTCTGCTGGTGTTCGTGTGTGCTTAGCCACTTCAGTGATGTCTGTTTGTGACCCTGGACTATAGCCCGCCAGACTCCTCTCTCCGTAGGATTCTCCAGAATACTGGAGTGGGTTGCCACGCCCTCCTTCAAGGGATCTTCCTGACCCAGGGCTCAAGCCCACATCTCTTAAGTCACCTGCATTGGCAGGCTGGTCCTTTACCACTAGTGCCACCTGGGAAGCCCTCTCTGGTGGCTCGTGTTATCTTTTTCCACTCCTTCAGGTGAATGTTCTAGAGGCTGGTGAACGTTCTAGAGGCTGGTGAACAAATGAGTTGTAAGTTTCCTCAGTAGCCCAGTTATAAGCCAGCTAGTTAAGGGAAGGGGAAATGACGGCCGTAGGAGTCTAGAGCTGTGCTCACACTCCCTTCCCTTCCCGCCTGTGTCGCAGAGTCGCCCTGATGGTGCTCATGCCCCACCCCATTCAGTCACTACTATAGGGTGTCCACAGGTGACCCTGAGCTTTAATATCAGGAAACAGGCCTTGGAAGTTAAAGATAGCTTTCTAATACCCCTCATAACTATAATGGGCGAAACAAGATCATACATTCAGAACTGTCCAGTTGCTTCCATGTTTACATGAAAACCCTGAAAAGGTTATCTAATATTGTGGCTTTTTTTTTTAATCTCCTTAAGTTCTATGTGTGATGTTGCCTCTGCTGAAAGTCAAAGGAAAGTCACTTAGTCGTGTCCGACTCTTTGTGGCCTATGGACGAGCTGTGGAATTCTCCAGGCAAGAATACTGGAGTACGTAGCCTTCCCCTTCCCCAGGGGATCTTTCCAACCCAGAGATTGAACACCAGTCTCCCGCATGGCAGGCTGAGCCACTTAACTAATTCACCGTTCATCAGGCATTTGCAAGGTCAAAGGAAAGGCCTGCCTTAAGTTGATGAACTTTTAGGTTGTTCCCATATCTTGGCCACTGTGAATAGTGCCGCTGTAAACACGGGGGTGCATACATCTTTTTGAATTAGAATTTTGTTCAGATACATGCCCGGTGGTGCCTCCTTTAGTCTGTGACTCTGAGAGACCCCCTTGGCCCCATGAGTGCCACTCTATTCTCTGCTGGTGTTCGTGTGTGCTTAGCCACTTCAGTGATGTCTGTTTGTGACCCTGGACTATAGCCCGCCAGACTCCTCTCTCCGTAGGATTCTCCAGAATACTGGAGTGGGTTGCCACGCCCTCCTTCAAGGGATCTTCCTGACCCAGGGCTCAAGCCCACATCTCTTAAGTCACCTGCATTGGCAGGCTGGTCCTTTACCACTAGTGCCACCTGGGAAGCCCTCTCTGGTGGCTCGTGTTATCTTTTTCCACTCCTTCAGGTGAATGTTCTAGAGGCTGGTGAACGTTCTAGAGGCTGGTGAACAAATGAGTTGTAAGTTTCCTCAGTAGCCCAGTTATAAGCCAGCTAGTTAAGGGAAGGGGAAATGACGGCCGTAGGAGTCTAGAGCTGTGCTCACACTCCCTTCCCTTCCCGCCTGTGTCGCAGAGTCGCCCTGATGGTGCTCATGCCCCACCCCATTCAGTCACTACTATAGGGTGTCCACAGGTGACCCTGAGCTTTAATATCAGGAAACAGGCCTTGGAAGTTAAAGATAGCTTTCTAATACCCCTCATAACTATAATGGGCGAAACAAGATCATACATTCAGAACTGTCCAGTTGCTTCCATGTTTACATGAAAACCCTGAAAAGGTTATCTAATATTGTGGCTTTTTTTTTTAATCTCCTTAAGTTCTATGTGTGATGTTGCCTCTGCTGAAAGTCAAAGGAAAGTCACTTAGTCGTGTCCGACTCTTTGTGGCCTATGGACGAGCTGTGGAATTCTCCAGGCAAGAATACTGGAGTACGTAGCCTTCCCCTTCCCCAGGGGATCTTTCCAACCCAGAGATTGAACACCAGTCTCCCGCATGGCAGGCTGAGCCACTTAACTAATTCACCGTTCATCAGGCATTTGCTACCTAGGAATTCCAGCTAAGTCATTGTGAACCAACAGGATGTCATCCTGTGACTTGGCAAACCCTTTTGTAGGATCCGAGTGTGAGCCCCCCATACCTGTGGTGGCGAGCCAGGAAGTTGGGAGGAGCATAGAGAACAAGAGTGGTTCCTGATGAAGCACTTTTTATAGCAAAAATGGCCAAGTTACTGCAGCTCAAGAAATCTAAGCCTTTTGAAGTCACCTAATTCCCTCAAACCTCTTATGAGAGAGATGCTATTAAGACTACCATTCCCCCTTCATTTTCCAAATGGCCTGAGGAGGCTAGATAACTTGCCAGAGTTGGCCCCAGGCCCGACTCCAGGTTCCTCTCCACTCCCAGACACTGTTCTGTCTCCAGTTCTGGGATGGTGACGTGGGGTGGAGAGAGTGCAGCCGGTGACTGTGCTGCTTGGGGCACAGCAAGACAGACCATAATCAGCACTTGAATAATAGAATTTTCATGAGTGATTAAAGTAAAAGCCAGGATTTAGAGATTGGGAGTTGATTGTTAAAGGATAAATGATATTTGGAAGGTCTTACTGGATTTGATTAAAGTGAAATTCAAAAACCATCACAAAGATGATTATTTACCAGTGATACTTTAAGGACTTTTTTGTGTGTGTGGCTTAAGTCATTGGCACTCAAATGCTTAAAAATCTCTGTGCTCAAAACCAGAATGTAATTGATCCTTGGAAAATCAGAGGTTAGTGCCTTCTTTGGCAAGCTACTTCTGAGCTTTGTTACGCTGAAACATGATCACCCTTTGAAGACTGAGATCTTGTTTTATGGTTTTCTTTTCCTCCCCTGGTGCCTAGCATCTTGCCTTCTTTATAACAGATACTTTGAGATGGATGGACAGACAGAAATTATTTTGAATTGCTTTAGGGGCTGTGAATTTAAGGAAGAGTTGATTTCTCAATGAAGTATGTTAGCAAAGATTGCTTAAGCACAAAAATCCTATTTCTCTTCTTAATCGCCTGAATGTCAGTGCCCAGGTCCCAGTCCAAGTGTTGCACTGGGTCTTGGTAAAGCTGATATTTTCTGGAAGGGAAATCAAATATGAAATAATAGAAACCACGAGGACAGAAGCGTCACCTCTTGGCTACTGCAAAAGGTTAGACAGCAGCAGGGCCTGGATCAGGGTTTGTGGTTGAATCCAGGGCCTGGACCTGGATTTGGGGCACACACGTAATTTCAGCCATAGCCAGTGCTAGATGCTATAGCAACAGACATAAGGATTTGTGAATGTGCAAGTAGGGCTCGCCCAAATGCCCAGACTGATGGGCCAAACAAGTGGGGTTAACTAGTGAACAAGTTTCCATTTAAGAGACCAATTGTTTTTGATCACTAATGTTTATTGAGTGCTTACTACATACGAAATGGGATTCTAAACACTTTACAAATATTTAGACCTCATACTATTCTGTGAAATAAATACAACTCTTATTTTCATCTTATACGTAAGAAAACGGAGTTGCAAGGAGTTCAAGGAACTTACCCAAAGTATCACGATTTGTAAGTGATGAAGCCAGGTGACCTGACTCTAGATCATGCTGTTTACTCTCACCCTGGGGGGTTTGTCTTGGTTCTCAGATTTCTTTGGCTGAGTCCTACAGTATCCACCCAGGGCCTATATCGACCACATGCCTGACCAGCTTCTGTCAGTCTATTGACTTTGTGTGTGTGTGTGTGTGTGTGTGAATCATTGTCTGCCTGAACACCGTTTTTCTTATCCTAGAGTGTAAACTCTCTGAGGGTAAAGAATCTGTCTCATTCATTTGTGTTCATTCAGTTTCTGTTCAGAGGAAGACTCTGGGTTTTATTCTAGATACCTTTGAGAGCTAAGTTATTCCTTTAGCCATCGGGATCTTTATTGATGTTTCTTGGCCCAAGGATTGAATCTGCACTAACAGAGGAGGTTATTCTCAATGGTGTTCAGCAGATATTTTCATCCATCTTTATTCTTTGGCCTGTGTGGGCCTCCCATTGCAGAGTCCCCTCTCGTTGGAGAGCACCAGCTCTGGGTGCATGTGCTCCAAAGTGCTGTCTCGTAATTGGACACACGGGTCCAGTGGCTCCACAGCACATGGGATTGTCCCAGGCCAAGAATCGAACCAGTGCCCTTTGTACTGCAAGGTTGACTGTTTACCTGCTGGACCACCAGGAGAGCCCAGATTCTGTTTATTTTTTTTTAAATATTTATTTATTTGTTTGGATTGGGTCTTAGTGGCAGCACATGGGATCTTTGATCTTCATTGAGGCATGCAGGATCTTTTAGTTGCAGCATGTGAATCTTAGTTGCAGCATTTGGTATCTTCTTCCCTCACTAGAGATTAAGCCTGGGCCCCCTGCATGGGGTGTGTGCAAAGTCTTAGCCACTGGACCACTAGGGAGGTCCCAGTGCTATTTGTAAAAGAAAAAAAAAAAAAAAAATGAGGCTAAGAAGCTGAGTGGAGAATGACAGAGATGGAGGGTTGGGTAGAGCTTAGTTTAGATAGACAGTAAACAACAAAACCCTGTAAAAAATAAAAGAAAATAAAGAAAGAAAAGGAAAAGAAATGACCAACAAGTTACTATTCTGTGAAATAAATACAACTCTTATTTTCATCTTATACGTAAAAAAGAGTTGCAAGGAGTTCAAGGAACTTACCCAAAGTATCACGATTTGTAAGTGATGAAGCCAGGTGACCTGACTCTAGATCATGCTGTTTACTCTCACCCTGGGGGGTTTGTCTTGGTTCTCAGATTTCTTTGGCTGAGTCCTACAGTATCCACCCAGGGCCTATATCGACCACATGCCTGACCAGCTTCTGTCAGTCTATTGACTTTGTGTGTGTGTGTGTGTGTGTGAATCATTGTCTGCCTGAACACCGTTTTTCTTATCCTAGAGTGTAAACTCTCTGAGGGTAAAGAATCTGTCTCATTCATTTGTGTTCATTCAGTTTCTGTTCAGAGGAAGACTCTGGGTTTTATTCTAGATACCTTTGAGAGCTAAGTTATTCCTTTAGCCATCGGGATCTTTATTGATGTTTCTTGGCCCAAGGATTGAATCTGCACTAACAGAGGAGGTTATTCTCAATGGTGTTCAGCAGATATTTTCATCCATCTTTATTCTTTGGCCTGTGTGGGCCTCCCATTGCAGAGTCCCCTCTCGTTGGAGAGCACCAGCTCTGGGTGCATGTGCTCCAAAGTGCTGTCTCGTAATTGGACACACGGGTCCAGTGGCTCCACAGCACATGGGATTGTCCCAGGCCAAGAATCGAACCAGTGCCCTTTGTACTGCAAGGTTGACTGTTTACCTGCTGGACCACCAGGAGAGCCCAGATTCTGTTTATTTTTTTTTAAATATTTATTTATTTGTTTGGATTGGGTCTTAGTGGCAGCACATGGGATCTTTGATCTTCATTGAGGCATGCAGGATCTTTTAGTTGCAGCATGTGAATCTTAGTTGCAGCATTTGGTATCTTCTTCCCTCACTAGAGATTAAGCCTGGGCCCCCTGCATGGGGTGTGTGCAAAGTCTTAGCCACTGGACCACTAGGGAGGTCCCAGTGCTATTTGTAAAAGAAAAAAAAAAAAAAAAATGAGGCTAAGAAGCTGAGTGGAGAATGACAGAGATGGAGGGTTGGGTAGAGCTTAGTTTAGATAGACAGTAAACAACAAAACCCTGTAAAAAATAAAAGAAAATAAAGAAAGAAAAGGAAAAGAAATGACCAACAAGTTACATTTTAAGCTGAGACTTAAAGAAGAGAAAGACTTAGGTGAGAATGAGAAGACTGTAGGGGGAAGTATTTTCTAGGCAAAGAAAGGAACATATGCAAAGGCCCTGAGGCTGGAATGGCATGTATTTCATGTTTTTAATAATGAAATTCAAGGAAAATCATTATGCTTAGACAATTACCTCTTACACGGTCTGGCCAAACTTTTGTCTCCCACATTGCAACCTACTCTCTTTTGTCAGTGGTTCCAAATCCACTTCCCAAAACAACAGCCAGTATTCAGAGCTATTTTGACTGGTTGCTCTGAAAACAAAGTAAATCAAAAGCAGAGGTGGGTTCACATGGCCAACAGGGTGTGGAGCATATGTTAATCAGTCCATTTTATTTCCTTCTGATTCATACGTCTTGCCTGCCTGGGACTCAGCAGTAGAAATATGTCTTAATTCCTTATATTTGTTATATCTCTTTTTTGACTGACTCAAAGCATGAGAAAATAAATTTAAAAAGGGAGATTGATTTTAGATTGTCAAAAATTATATTTTTTATAAAATTTCCTCAAGATTGTGGTTAGGTCTCCTACTCCCAGGGATGGTGATTTCACCATGTTGCAATAAAGAGAAAATTGCTTACAGAGTCTGGGAGGGGTACATTCCCAGTCTTCGACAGGAGGGTGCCCAGCAGTTTGGGGTCCAGAACACACCAGGTTAATGTACTGGACGTCAGGGTGAAACTCTTTACCTCAGATGGACTTGAACCCATGTGGCTAAGACTCGAACTTAGCCAGAACCCACGGTACCTTGATGAAGCTCAAGTTCCTGATGAGTCATCACAGAGGGAATTTGCTAAGAGACAAAGTGATGGATGGATTTATTCCGAGGGAAACACACTGCACAGAGTGTCGACCATTGCAGAGGGAGAGTGTGGCCTCAAAATGTGCCATGGTTAGTTTTTAATGGGCTGGGGAATTTCATAGGGTAATGAGTTGGGAGGATTATTTTAACTATTTTGGGAAAGGGGTGGAAATTTCCAAGAACTGGGCCACTGCCCACTTTCAGTCTTTTGATCGTGCCTTGGAACTATCATGGCACCTCTGGGTGTGTCATTTAGCTTACTGATGGAGGATCAAGGTCTAGTCAGAAGTTGCCTTGTCTGCCATCTTGAACCTATTTGATTCTAATCGGTTTATACTGTGTCCTCAGGCTATGTCATTCTTTCTGAAGTTGTGCCCTGTCCCCTTCCCTCCTGTTCCAAGGGTAGTACACATGTAGACCCCAGCTTACTTGACCAGACCTTTCTCCTCCCCAGTATTCCAGCTTGAAAGCTCCCTTTACCCCACCATTCATAAAGGATCTGTAAATTATGTAAGAGAAGGAAACTTTCACAGGCTTTTATCCCATCAGATTTTTCCCCTCAGTCACATTAGTCTTTTTCTTTGAGCACACACACATGGCCCAGACTCACTGTCAGGGGAGATGTAATGCCAGCATCTGGTGTTAATATCTATTGTTGACATTTTGGGTATGAGAACATGAGCTATTAAGGAGGATGTTTGCTTGTACCTAATTAATGTCCCGTTGTATCCCCCCTTGTTGTCAGCTCTGCCTCACCACCCTGCCTTGGCATTTTCTTTTACTGGCTAAATTTAAAAGTTAATTATTTCTCCATTGAATGTTAAATGCCACCGTTTTTTAATGCCGTTGCTTGGTGTGAATTACCCGTTATCAAAAATCAGGATGATCTATGCCATTATCGACTCTTCACCTAAAGCCTGTGCTCTTGCTAACCGGTCTTCTCAAATGTGATGTTGTCATTTGTGCATGTCTGACAACACGGATCTCTCCAGCAGATGTTGAGTTCTGACTCAACCACATTCCTAATCCCGTCTAGGCTTCCTAGTATATAACAGAGACCAGGTCCTGCTGTATCAGTTAATTGAAGCAACCATTTAATCAGTCTTCCTGATTTTGTTTGATCCCAAATCACTGTTAGAACTCACCTGGTAACTCCAGTAAATAAAGTTAGAAGGGAGGAACCTCAGATAGAATGATTCCTTGAAAGCTTTTATAAAAGTTACTTCTCAGTGGGAATTACAACTTTCTTTACTTGAGATTGGTTTATAAAAATAATAGTAAAAATTGTAGCTGGTAGTTACTGAGTGCCTTACTCCATGCCATGCTTTGTTACTAGCCTTCCCTATGGATGATTTTACTTCATTTCAGCTCAGTCGCTCAGTCGTGTTGGACTCTGCAGCCCCATGGACTGCAGCTTGCCAGGCCTCCCTGTCCTTCACTATCTCCCAGAGTTCTCAAGCTCAGGTCCACTCAGCCAGTGATACCATACAACCACCTCGTCCTCTGTCGTTGCCTTCTCCTTCTGCCTTCTATTTTTCCCAGCATCAGGGTCTTTTCCAGTGAATCGGTTCTTATCAGGTGGCCACAGTATTGGAGCTTCAGCTTCAGCATCAGTCCTTCCACTGAATATTCAGGGTTGATTT
Source organism: Tragulus kanchil (assembly GCA_022376925.1). Classification (NCBI taxonomy): domain Eukaryota; kingdom Metazoa; phylum Chordata; class Mammalia; order Artiodactyla; family Tragulidae; genus Tragulus; species Tragulus kanchil. The sequence goes on along the minus strand of JAIOJX010000002.1, from coordinate 145,573,200 downwards.
CCTTTAGGACTGACTGGTTTGATCTCCTTGCTGTCCAAGGGACTCTCAAGAGTCTTTGCCAGCACCACAGTTGAAAAGCATCAGTTCTTCAGTGCTCAGCCTTCTTTATGTTCCAACTGTCACATCCATACATGACTACTGGAAAAGTCATAGCTTTGACTGAACAGACCTTTATCTGCGAAGTGATGTCTCCTGCTTTTTAGCATGTTGTCTAGGTTCGTCATAGCTTTCCTTCCCGGGAGCAAGTGTCTTTTAATTTCATGGCTGTGGTCACCATCTGCAGTGATTTTGGACCCCAAGAGAATAAAATCTGTCACCATTTCCCCTTTTTCCACTTCTGTTTGCCATGGAATGATGGGACCGGATTCCAGACCTAATGCTGAGCAAGCGTCACTTGGTGGAGCGAGAGTCTGAGCCTTTACTTCCTGCAACACCGAGGTTGGACGCCTTGAGTAGAGGTTGGACGCCTTGAGTCCACAATGGTGACCTTGAGTCACACGTGGTTACTGAGCACTTAAACAGGGAAAGTGCAAATTCATGTGCTTTTCGTGTGAAATAGCAAATTCCCAAGAGTTAGTGCAAAATAATAGTGTGAAATAACCCATTAATAGTGTGCTCCTCTCTATTACTTGTGACAATAGTAGTATTTTGAATATATTGAGTTAAATAAAATATGAAAGTCAGTCTCACCCGTATCTTTTCAATTCTTTACTGTCTCTGCTAGAACACTGTAAATTTCCGATGCAACTTGCATTACATACCCACTGAGAAGGGCTGCTGTGGATACACGCGTGGGCTCCCTAGTTGCTAAATTCTGTCCTTGCCTTGGGAGCTTCTGATCCTAAATTATTGAGGGATAGACACACGTTTTTGACCCTTCCCCTCCCTCCTTTGTGGTTTTTGCATTTGCAGAAAATCCAGCACAGGTATAAATTCTAAGTCTAAGTCTAAGTCTTCCACCAAGAGCCCATCTGTTGGCGCTTATCAAGTATGGAAAGCTAAAATGCTGACATGTTATGCATTAACAAGATCAAAAGGCAGGCTAATGATAGGAATGTGGCTGCTGTTAAAGCGTCCTAAGTGGATAGCCTGCACCGGCTTTCTGTTCTCCTCAAGGCGACCCCCTTAAATGTCTTCCAGAGACCCACTCTTCACCCTCCCTTCCAGCCCCTGCCCACCGCTTTCCCAGCCCACCCTCTTCTCTCCAGGCACATGTGCCGCCGAGGCAGCCCCTCGGCTCAGCCGTTTTGACACGAGGCAGGTCTTTTTTCCCTGCCTGTGAGAGCAGAGAGTATAATGGCGCTGGCCTCCACCCGGGAGCTCTGAGCAGCTTTATGGCTCTAGCAGGCGTGGGGGAGCCCAGCGCAGGCACTAGCGGCTGATATATGACACTAATATAGGGTTCACTTTTATTCTCAACCTAAAAAAAGATAGATTGTTCCAAGTTTAGACAGGCTGTAAAATCGTGTGCTTCTGGAACCACGCTGCCTTCCCCCCGGGACCACTCTAATTGCTTTACATCTGTACAAAGGTTCCTTGTAATCGGGCTTTCTGCCTTCATTTGTCTTCTTTTCAGCCTCTTAGTAAAGACCTTAATTGGTCTTAGTGGGGCTTTTTTCAGTTAGTGCAACTGTACCTTTAGGGCTGAACAAGTACCAGACACTACCTGCGGGGAGAAGTGGGGAGACGGGAAAGACATCAATACTCCTCTACCACGGACGGTTTAATTAATGTGCTCAGAACAAGGAGCGGTTTGAAGAAATCTCTGCTCCTCCGGGACCCTGCTATAGACATCACTGGGGTTAGGTGGAATTTTCTAGATTTCTTTTCCTGCTCCAGTCTCTGTGAACACTCATTAGCCTCGTAATTGTCTCACAGTAAACCATATCAGGTTTCAGTCCGTCCACCGTGGAGAATCCGGTTACTTTCCATCAACAGACTGAAGCACCCAAGGATGCATGGTTAGGGAAGTAGCCTCTAATTTCTGTTTCTTAGCTACTAATTATTCAATAATATATTTTATTGCCTATTAAAATGTGGCATAACTTGCTTGTCAGCAGAACTAGATGGAACCCAATCATTTGAGGAGCAGGATAATTGGCACGTGTACAGCTGGCTTTTACTGCAAATCGGGTTTGTTATTGCAGATCGAGTTCCTTGCCAGGTTTCTTGGTTCTGTTTGTGGGCTGGTCAGTGTTGTGAGGGGGTTACTGTATTACAGCCCAGGCGGCTCAATGTGGTCTTCCTGCAAAGGCAGTGTTACAGATCATAAAGGCTTCTGCTGTGTAGGTACTTTTTTCCCCCTTCTCCTTACCCCTCCTCCACCCCTGGTTTTAAAGGACCCTAGTGAGTTCTCTACCACACTGAAAATTACCTTATGCGCTGGAAAATGCATCAGTGGAGACTTTGTTTAAACAAAGGGCGTTTTTATGATGGATGGAAGAGGCCAAAACTTCTGGATTTCCATCTAGTAAAAATTTGTGTAGGAAAATTGGACCAGTCCCAGTTCCTTAGTAGAATTTCATGAAGGTTTTCCTGTTGCTTCAAAATGACCCCTTCAGGAATGTTGCATAAATTCCAGAAAATTGCCCACAGGGTTTCCTAGAGCACATTAAAAAAAATGAGGGGGCCGCATTGTGTGTGGGATAGTTGGGTAGCAGAATTCATTCACTGGATAGCAGGGAGGGGGAGCCCAAACATTTTAGCTCTGAGTAGGGAGAGTTAGCCAGGAGGCAGATTTGGTAGAGCACTTTGGTAAGGAGCCTTTTGATGGCATGGAAATGAGTGAGACAATATCGGCAGGAGAAGAGATTTTATGGCCCAAGGTCTGTGATCCAGAGCTCAGCGTTCCCATCCCCTGGGTACATTCCTTCTTTACATCTGCATAGCACTCAGGCCTTAACTTCCTGCTCTCGACAGCCCAAATTCACTGAAGGCCACCACCCACACATATTTGAAAATCTCTCTTGTGTTCTGACCTAAGAGGGTCCTTTAAAATCCAGGGTGATGTTCATCTTTGTATGTTTCCCGGATCCCATCTTTCCATCCCTTGCTACCTTGAAATTATTTTTTTGTCTAATAGCAGAGCTTTTACCGTGGAGAATCCGGTTACTTTCCATCAACAGACTGAAGCACCCAAGGATGCATGGTTAGGAAGTAGCCTCTAATTTCTGTTTCTTAGCTACTAATTATTCAATAATATATTTTATTGCCTATTAAAATGTGGCATAACTTGCTTGTCAGCAGAACTAGATGGAACCCAATCATTTGAGGAGCAGGATAATTGGCACGTGTACAGCTGGCTTTTACTGCAAATCGGGTTTGTTATTGCAGATCGAGTTCCTTGCCAGGTTTCTTGGTTCTGTTTGTGGGCTGGTCAGTGTTGTGAGGGGGTTACTGTATTACAGCCCAGGCGGCTCAATGTGGTCTTCCTGCAAAGGCAGTGTTACAGATCATAAAGGCTTCTGCTGTGTAGGTACTTTTTTCCCCCTTCTCCTTACCCCACTCCTCCACCCCTGGTTTTAAAGGACCCTAGTGAGTTCTCTACCACACTGAAAATTACCTTATGCGCTGGAAAATGCATCAGTGGAGACTTTGTTTAAACAAAGGGCGTTTTTATGATGGATGGAAGAGGCCAAAACTTCTGGATTTCCATCTAGTAAAAATTTGTGTAGGAAAATTGGACCAGTCCCAGTTCCTTAGTAGAATTTCATGAAGGTTTTCCTGTTGCTTCAAAATGACCCCTTCAGGAATGTTGCATAAATTCCAGAAAATTGCCCACAGGGTTTCCTAGAGCACATTAAAAAAAATGAGGGGGCCGCATTGTGTGTGGGATAGTTGGGTAGCAGAATTCATTCACTGGATAGCAGGGAGGGGGAGCCCAAACATTTTAGCTCTGAGTAGGGAGAGTTAGCCAGGAGGCAGATTTGGTAGAGCACTTTGGTAAGGAGCCTTTTGATGGCATGGAAATGAGTGAGACAATATCGGCAGGAGAAGAGATTTTATGGCCCAAGGTCTGTGATCCAGAGCTCAGCGTTCCCATCCCCTGGGTACATTCCTTCTTTACATCTGCATAGCACTCAGGCCTTAACTTCCTGCTCTCGTACAGCCCAAATTCACTGAAGGCCACCACCCACACATATTTGAAAATCTCTCTTGTGTTCTGACCTAAGAGGGTCCTTTAAAATCCAGGGTGATGTTCATCTTTGTATGTTTCCCGGATCCCATCTTTCCATCCCTTGCTACCTTGAAATTATTTTTTTGTCTAATAGCAGAGCTTTTGGGATCTGATTGTACCAGAACTTGTATTCTATCTGTCTGCTATATACCTCAGCAACTGTGCATCTCTTTCCCTAGAACACTGACATGCTCTTGACCCTTCTCTCCAAGGTTCCAAAGCCTGTGTGTTTTGCCTGTAAACACATGCCGTTCTTAATCTATGGAATAAAATATGTGTCTCAGCATGATACTTTATAAAGTTAGTATGAGGTAAACTAAATGTACATAACTCTTGTTTCTTAGGGGTTGCACTTGGGAATGACTATAATTTAACACCTATAATAAATGTGTAAAAAGAGGGAAGAAAGCCAGTTCTGAGGTTTCCTGTGTTATACGAAGGATAGGTGTTATCCATTGTCATTAAATTTTCTTGAGCAAAAGCTACTGGCAAGTTGAAGCCGGTTTAAAAGGCATGTGTCAGAACTGAAATATAAAGCCATAAACTGGTTTGGAAACCGATTTGCGAAGTGCAGATCTTACAGAACAATAATAGTGTGGAAATTGACAATAACCTATAATGTCTATAACCTTGGTGATCATAGTCCATAGCCCACTCTGGATAGTGTGTGTGTGGGGGGGGGGGGTGCGTGCGTGCGTATGTGTATGTGTGTGTGTGTTGAGGATTAGGATTAGGTTTTAGACACATCTGTTGATTTCTTTCTCCTCTTCCTTTTATTTACAAATAAACTCAGCTAATAGGATTCTCCAATTAGCTCTTATCCTGGTAACTTTTCACTTGTTGATCTTGATGGAAAGACCAAAATGAAGGGGCAGGATTTTTTTTAATAGCATGCCATTCTCTGTTAAATTAAGCACCATTAAATATACTTCTATCTCTGGGTCACCTTATGCCAGATCGATCCCTAACATTTGCAGGGTAGGAGTACATATGGAGGCCCACCCTACTTCTAGTTCTGTCCAGCACCACAAGGAGCTTTGCTCATAGGAAAGTGGGCATGCACCACACATATCCAAGCTCCATCCTCATCTTATGCTCTCAGCATGCCAGCTCATAGCTGCCACTTGGCTACTCTCAGGCCTGCACATGTGTATACCAGTGGCCTGGCCTGGCCTCAGGAGGATGGTCCCCTGGGGAGAAGGGACCCTGGTAGGGATTGGGGGCCATTGGGTCAGGGGAGTCCTTTGTCTCTGGTATGGAGAACAGTCCAGAAGGGAAGATGTGTGAGTTGATTGGGTGCACCCTCATGACCACATGGATTGTTACCCCGAAGAAAGGCGCACAGCTTGAAGAGGGCCTAAGAAGGAGCCTTTTGTGCATGAGTCTTAAGTCAAAGGCTCAGCTGCCTGCCTATGACCAGTATTGCCTCTGCTTACACTTTAATTTTGATAACCTCACTCTCCATACCCTGAAAAAGCAAAATAAAACAAAAGCTGTAAGGTGGATACAGGTCTTTTCCACAAAGGATCAGTGTTAATGGACACAAGATGCAAATGCTTAGTTTTCAGATTCAGTACTAGAAAGCTGGCTGGAATCATGTGCAAAACGATGTTGTGTGACATGTTTGTATAAGCAGTGTGTTTTTCCCTTAACATTTAAAGTATCAGACACTGACATCCAGATGTAAGGAATGCCCTGCCTTACTATGCAAGGACCATGTAAGGGAAAAGTGTAGCTGAGCAACCAAATTAGGAGTGTTTTCAATTTTAGGAGAAACAAAGCACTGTATTGATAGGGTTCAAACAAAGTAAGGCAATTTGAAAGTTTCTATCATTTTAAAACACATCTTTAGTCAATCTCTTTTTTAAAAAATACAGGATAATTGCAGTTACTGATATTATTTCTAATATACAGATGGTTATTGAAACTCATTCTCCTCCCATATTTAAATATGGTGCTTGGCCTTCTAAAAGGACTCAAATTCCAGTAAGAAGTCAATGGAATATGGTGTCTCTATTGTGCTGCATTTACCTAGATTTTTAAGAGTGGGAATTCTCAATTTTGATAGTCCTTAAAGTATTTGAAGGTCTTTGTAAGCATATTGTTAGTTGGGGATTTTGGGGGGAGGGACAGGAGCTTATAAATTTAAGCTCCAAGTCACTTAAGAGGGAGCCATACTGCCTGTTGGACGGTCTCTTGAAGGGACTTCCCCTCAGGAGCTTTTTTTGCGACCCCCTGGACTGTATAGCATGCTTTGATTTTGAGCTTAAAAAAGTTTAGTTGGTCTGCCACCCTCATCTTACAGACAGTGGTTAATAATAATATTGTAAAAATGAGATACTTTGCCCTCAAAAAAAAAAAAAAAACCTTTTTGGTAAAGTATGCTAATCGAGGCTTTGAAAGGGAACAAAGGAAAATTAAGCAAGTATCTTGAAATGAGTCCTTGTCAATCAGCTTTTCTCATTGTATCAGGAGATGCCAGTATGAGGAGAATATGTTTTTGGTTTGCTTTTCTCATCTAGGAAATGATGATCAGACCTGTGTCAGGTGGTTAGGGTACAATAAACGCACGACTGTGAAAGGTCAGGCTGTGGTGCCTAGGTGGCAGCTGTTGTCCCCACGCACCTTGCACGCGTCATCAGTCGCTCAGCCGTGTCCACCTCACTTTGTTGTTGTTGTTTTTCAGTCGCTAAGTCGTGTCTGACTCTTTGCAACCCCATGGACTGTACAGCATGCTAGGCTCCCCTGTCACAGCAAGATCGCTGGAGTGGTTTGCCGTTCCCTCCTGCAGTGGATGACATTTTGTCAGAACTCTTTGCTGCGACTCATCCTTCTTAAGTGGCTCTGCACAGGATGGCTCACAGCTTCGTTGAGTTGCACAAGTCCCTTCCCCACGACAAAGCTGTGGTCCACGAAGGGAACGCCTCAGCTTACTCAACTGAATGAGGGAATGATTTTACATCATTTTGTATCTTAGGAATGGCTTTTCTCCTTTCTTTATCTTTCATTTCTTGTACTTTCATTTCCATTGACTTCGCTCCCACGGCCTACTCTCCAGTAAGACAAAGAAGGACCCAAACCAGGACAAGTGAGTTTTCCACTTGGAATGATTCTTCTCCCTAAAGCCTGTGCTTGTGAGGGACTTGTTGTCACCATTCTACCCCGAGGACTCTTGAGCTTCTCAGGATATGCAGTATATTTGCTCTTGTGAATATGTCACAGAGTTGTTTAAAATTGTCTAATAGCCAGCCCCTCATACAAATAAAGATGCTAGAAAATCAAGCCAGATAATGAAGATAGGGCAAACTATTCAGCCTGTGTTTTTTGACCCAGTGTTCATTTTTTATTATGCTTCAGCCTCCTTCCCTTTGAGCTTTGCTCTGATCTATGGGCCTGTGCTTATGTTCATGGCTATTTTCCAGAGCATTGCTGGGCTGCTTAAGTTTTAAAGCTTCTGTCTAAATAATGACTAGGTTCCTAACATGTCATCACCACCTCCTGAAGAATTTGGCACCCTTCAAATTCTCTAGCAGCACCGGCAAAGTGCTAAATCATACAATCCACGGTCAGTCATCCAGCAAAGAAACAAGGAGAGGACTAATAGAAAGGGAGAAAGAGGCCCAGGTGAACCAAAACAATGAAATACCCATTCTCCCTCGTTGAATTCATTGCCCATAGGTAGCTGGTTTTGGCCTGAGACCTTTCAACTCTGGAAGCTACTAAAGAGAACAAAACTTGCTGAAATTAGAGAACTTTAAAAAAGACAGTTTTAGGGACTTCCCTGATGGTCCAGTGGCTAGGGCTCTGAGCTTTCAATGCAGGGGGCCCAGGTTCAATCCCTGGTTGGGGAACCAGATCCCACATGCCTCAGCCAAGACCAGGCATGGCCAAATAAATGAGTTAAATTAATATATACATATATATATATATATATATATACTTTTTTAAAAAGACAGTTTTATATATGTATATGTGTATATAGATAGATAGATATGTATTGTTGTTTAGTTGCTAAGTCGTATCCCTCTCTTGCGACTCCATGGACTAGTCGAGCACACTCCCCTGGTCCATGGAATTTTCCAGTCAAGAATACTGGAGTAGTTTGCTGTTTCCTCCTCCTAGGAATGTCTTATCTGAGCCAGTCTCCCAACCTAGGGATAGATTTTCCTAACCTAGGGATAGAACCTGTGTCTCTTATATCTCCTGCTTTGGCAGACAGGTTCTTTGCCAATAGTCCCACCTAAGCCCATGTGTGTTTAAGTATGCCTGTTTTTGCATATATACACGTATATGTGTATATATGTATCCATGTGTTGATGTGTGCATACACAAGTAAAACATGTCGATGCATACACTCATGCACACTGACATACACTTCAAGAATTCTAATTGAGGGTTGTAGCCTTTTGACAATTCAAAAGGAAAAGTTAGAGGCAATGGAGTGACTATTATGGAAACTCAACCGAGCCTTTCCTGGAAATGCTGGAACCACAGAAATTTTTTAGTATTTGAAAAGATGACAAATGGTGATTTATGCAGACCTCAGGATTCCATTCCTAGGGCACTGTCATTTATTACTTCCATCAGCGGGAATGGTTTCTTTTAACAGCAGATCGGGTGTTTACACTGATGACAATTAAGGATGGTGAAATAATTCCAATAAAACAAGAACCAGACCAGCGTGGGAAGTAAAACCAGTCTGTCCCCAAATATCCCTCTTTCCTTACTGTTTCCTTCTTTCCTCCACCTGGTTTCTTGTTTTCTTCCCCCATTCCCGTCTTTTCTTTACCTGGTTTCTCACTTCACTCCCTTTCCAACCTTCCTTCCCTGCCAGGGAAAGCTGAGCAGGTTTGAACAACACAATTAATTCATGGAGACTCTGGCTCAGATAAGACATTCAAATCCAGAAATACCATACTAGGATCTAGTTTTTAAATGTTTCTTCCCAGTAAAAGGGAAACATTCCTTGCCATCTTGAGAAATAAGTATGCTCTCTCATATTCTAAGCCAGAAAAATTCATTTTAAGAAGTTGGAGTGTTTATCTTTACATGTGACAGGATAATAACTCTTTCTTTGTTTTTCGATTTTTAATCAGAAAGAAGGTTTTGTTTTGTTTTTATGAAGGACAAGTGTCAACATTGTGTATTCCAAAACAGGAAAATTCTAAGACCTAAAAGAGTCAGCTAGCCATTAACAGGTATTCCAGATTCTTCATATGAACAGAAACTTAAAGGAATTTTCCCAGAACTGTGCATGGTACTAATACATGGACATCTGTAAGCTGCAGTGGTCTCCATAGACAGTGGTGTGCACCGTTAGGTGGGAAAGAGGCAGATCCTCAGCTCTAAGCCAGAGCATGCTACCAGAAAGCTATATTAGCTTCATAACTCTGAGATGACATTCACCCCCTTTAGAATTCAAGAGAGACTTTGGAATACATACACTCTCAATCTTTTCTTGTGATGTATTTTTTGTCATTAATTGTATTTGCATACACTCATGCACACTGACATACACTTCAAGAATTCTAATTGAGGGTTGTAGCCTTTTGACAATTCAAAAGGAAAAGTTAGAGGCAATGGAGTGACTATTATGGAAACTCAACCGAGCCTTTCCTGGAAATGCTGGAACCACAGAAATTTTTTAGTATTTGAAAAGATGACAAATGGTGATTTATGCAGACCTCAGGATTCCATTCCTAGGGCACTGTCATTTATTACTTCCATCAGCGGGAATGGTTTCTTTTAACAGCAGATCGGGTGTTTACACTGATGACAATTAAGGATGGTGAAATAATTCCAATAAAACAAGAACCAGACCAGCGTGGGAAGTAAAACCAGTCTGTCCCCAAATATCCCTCTTTCCTTACTGTTTCCTTCTTTCCTCCACCTGGTTTCTTGTTTTCTTCCCCCATTCCCGTCTTTTCTTTACCTGGTTTCTCACTTCACTCCCTTTCCAACCTTCCTTCCCTGCCAGGGAAAGCTGAGCAGGTTTGAACAACACAATTAATTCATGGAGACTCTGGCTCAGATAAGACATTCAAATCCAGAAATACCATACTAGGATCTAGTTTTTAAATGTTTCTTCCCAGTAAAAGGGAAACATTCCTTGCCATCTTGAGAAATAAGTATGCTCTCTCATATTCTAAGCCAGAAAAATTCATTTTAAGAAGTTGGAGTGTTTATCTTTACATGTGACAGGATAATAACTCTTTCTTTGTTTTTCGATTTTTAATCAGAAAGAAGGTTTTGTTTTGTTTTTATGAAGGACAAGTGTCAACATTGTGTATTCCAAAACAGGAAAATTCTAAGACCTAAAAGAGTCAGCTAGCCATTAACAGGTATTCCAGATTCTTCATATGAACAGAAACTTAAAGGAATTTTCCCAGAACTGTGCATGGTACTAATACATGGACATCTGTAAGCTGCAGTGGTCTCCATAGACAGTGGTGTGCACCGTTAGGTGGGAAAGAGGCAGATCCTCAGCTCTAAGCCAGAGCATGCTACCAGAAAGCTATATTAGCTTCATAACTCTGAGATGACATTCACCCCCTTTAGAATTCAAGAGAGACTTTGGAATACATACACTCTCAATCTTTTCTTGTGTGTATGTATAATTTCTGTTGTCATTAATACACAGATGGTGATATACTAGGACATAATATTTATCCCTCTGATAGTTGTATGAACAGTGTATCATTTCATTTTGATAGCTGCTATCTGTTTTGATCTATTCCATGGATACACAGTGATGTAAATACCTAATCTCTAATTCCTACACATTTAAGTTTTGTCCAGGTCGTCAGCTTGGTGTTCATTAACTGAGTTTTACGATTTCTTGGAATATAATCTTGGATATAGAATGGACATTTTTGAAGGTTTTGGTAGTCTTATTTTTAACTGCTCTGAAATAAATATTATGCTTATAGGAAGAACACTTTAAATGTAGCTGTCTATGCCAGTGAAATATCCAGATGTTAAACTCATCAGATAGTTGTATAATTAATCATACTTTTCAAACATGTTTAACCTTGTATTCTACCTGTACTGATGCCCATGTATTCTGTACTCTGTTCTTCTGTGTTTCTTGGAATTCTGCACTTAGACAAAACAGCTCAGATGATATTTTTTTCCTAAAACTTTTGAGGACTCTCTCAGCCTTGTTGAACTCCTTCTTTGGTCTCTAATATAGTCTCTCCTGTAGCCTATTCGTCTCACTTGTCAGTTAACTCTTTTGTTTGTTACCTTTCTATGATGAGGATTTTATTTCTCTTAGTAGATTATAAGCTAAGAACCAGAGACCAGGCCCTGAACTTTTTGTACACATGGCTAGAAGAGCATCTTACACATCATCGAATGGAATATATTTTAACAATGATTATTTATCATATAAAAGTATTTTTGTTTTAGTAGGTATTATCATATATACATTCAGATTCTTCATATGAACAGAAACTTAAAGGAATTTTCCCAGAACTGTGCATGGTACTAATACATGGACATCTGTAAGCTGCAGTGGTCTCCATAGACAGTGGTGTGCACCGTTAGGTGGGAAAGAGGCAGATCCTCAGCTCTAAGCCAGAGCATGCTACCAGAAAGCTATATTAGCTTCATAACTCTGAGATGACATTCACCCCCTTTAGAATTCAAGAGAGACTTTGGAATACATACACTCTCAATCTTTTCTTGTGTGTATGTATAATTTCTGTTGTCATTAATACACAGATGGTGATATACTAGGACATAATATTTATCCCTCTGATAGTTGTATGAACAGTGTATCATTTCATTTTGATAGCTGCTATCTGTTTTGATCTATTCCATGGATACACAGTGATGTAAATACCTAATCTCTAATTGCTACACATTTAAGTTTTGTCCAGGTCGTCAGCTTGGTGTTCATTAACTGAGTTTTACGATTTCTTGGAATATAATCTTGGATATAGAATGGACATTTTTGAAGGTTTTGGTAGTCTTATTTTTAACTGCTCTGAAATAAATATTATGCTTATAGGAAGAACACTTTAAATGTAGCTGTCTATGCCAGTGAAATATCCAGATGTTAAACTCATCAGATAGTTGTATAATTAATCATACTTTTCAAACATGTTTAACCTTGTATTCTACCTGTACTGATGCCCATGTATTCTGTACTCTGTTCTTCTGTGTTTCTTGGAATTCTGCACTTAGACAAAACAGCTCAGATGATATTTTTTTCCTAAAACTTTTGAGGACTCTCTCAGCCTTGTTGAACTCCTTCTTTGGTCTCTAATATAGTCTCTCCTGTAGCCTATTCGTCTCACTTGTCAGTTAACTCTTTTGTTTGTTACCTTTCTATGATGAGGATTTTATTTCTCTTAGTAGATTATAAGCTAAGAACCAGAGACCAGGCCCTGAACTTTTTGTACACATGGCTAGAAGAGCATCTTACACATCATACGAATGGAATATATTTTAACAATGATTATTTATCATATAAAAGTATTTTTTGTTTTAGTAGGTATTATCATATATACATATGATATACATATTTATTTTCATTTCAGTAGGGTCTATGGAAGGGTATACCCAAGTTCATAGGATTTGTATGCTTTTGAATATCGTATTGACCTTTGTCTTCCTCATTTTGATATGGAAAGAAAGAAGGTTAACTTACTGAGAAAGCACTGCATTTGTCTACATAAGAAAAAAAAATGAACTTAGAGTTTAAACTCTTTAGGCATTCAGCAAATAGAGGCCTTAAAAAAAGACTCAAAGGTGACATCTGCCTTTTCCTCTCCGAGGCCGGGCAGGTATGAACTTCTGTTTCACTCCGTTTCCTTGTCTGTAAGAGATGGATTTTGATAACATTTAATCACTCTTTTTGGTTGTTGTTGTTGTTATATCTTTTAAGTTTTGTTTGATTCTTTGTGACTGCATGGATTGCAGCACACCAGGCTCCCATGTCCTACACTATCTCCCAGAGTTTGCTCAAATTCATGTCAATTGAGTCAGTGATGTTATTTAACTGTCCCATCCTCTGCTACGCCCTTCTCTTCTTACCTTCAATCTTCCCCAACATCAATCTTTTCCAGTGAGTTAGCTCTTCACATCAGATGGACAAAGTATTGGAGCTTCAGCTTCAGCATCAGTCCTTTCAATGCTTCTAGGCGTAGATATGTTGGAGGCAGAATCTGAGTCTGTCGTGTAAGTGCTGGCCAGTGTTCAACCTTGTTTTAAGTCAATAAAATATTCTTGGATTGGTGTGAATAATCCTTGATGATAAATTGCTAAAAAGTTTTATTTAGCTCTATTTGAGCTTATATCCATCTAGGACTAGTACTACTGTAGATGGTTAGAAGGTTACTTCTTTTCTCTGCAAGTTCTATAGTTCAATTTAAACATCTTGTGTAAGTGTAGAGCCTAAGGAAGCTTATTAAATAAAGGATCAAAAGAACTTTTTAAAATGAACTGACTAAAATGATTTCTTTTCTAAGACAACCATCTATAAGAATGTGCATTTAGTGAAAGAATAACTGGATCAAATACCCCCTCCCTCATATGTTCCTTTTCTGCACTGAATCTCCCACTCTGTTCTGCAGGAGAGCTGGCAAATTCCATCACCAAGCAAGATACAAATATTCTCACTTCCATTAGATTATTGGATTCAGAATTGCTTTTATTTTGATGCCTTTAAATATTGTTTGATTTGATGAGGAACCAATATGCTTGGTCAGCTATCACTTTATTAGTAAGAGAAATAAAATGCCACTCAAACTCGTAACAATTTGAAAACAGCAGTCCGTCCATTTGCATGTGGCATGTCTAATGTAGATTACAGCTTCAAAGAAAATTATATTTTAGTGCCATGAACACAAGAGAGACTTACAGAATACCTGCAATTGGTAAGAAACGTAGATGTTATTTTTAAGACTAGAAGTTCATAGACTCCTTCCATTTGTGTCTGACGTCAGCAAGCTGTTAATAATGCACTGTGTACTTTTTTATCGATCAGACCATTTAAGTAGTAAGACATGAGAAAGTGGACACTATTATCTGGTAATTGACCATATTGGAGAGTTAAGTGTTCTGACAAGGAACTAAGTGTGGTTAACCTTCAGATAAGATCAATTTTAAGATAATGCCTACTTTGGTAATGAACCAAATCTGCTAAGAAACTTTGTACTCTAGATGCTTCTAAAGCAATGCTATTTTGATGACAACTATCAAAGTTTTAATAAAAAAATTTTTTTCTGAGAGTCATTGGTCTCCCATGGCAACCTGGAGAATGGTTACTAACTTTCATACTCAGAATAAAAGCTCAGTTAGAAGAGGGCAGTGATTAGCAGTATTGCCCAGGGAGTTATTCATTTAGGAAACATCTTCTGGGTAACTTCAATGCGCCAGTCATTATGTTACAGTCTAGGTTTCCAATAGCTGGTAAAATATCTCACCTGGAGGAACTTATGCTTCAGTAAAATGGTTTTCCAACTTTGTTTCATCTGGTAAATTTCTAAACCAAGCTTATATGAGCCCCTCGTTTATAAAAAGCAGAAGAATCATACTTGAAAACCTGCCATTTTGGCCTCTGAGTCCTTTCCCTGTGGACTGATTTAGTAGACCTTAAAACCAACTTGTCTTAGGGACAGACCCATAAGCAAATATTGCAACATAGCATAAGGGATATCATAGAAGTATGAACAAAATTGACAAAAGAACATAAAGAAGGATAGAAGTAAAGCTGCCTGTGAGGTTAGTAAAACCTTCCTAAAGAAAGTACCTTTGAGCAGCAAGACAGTTCTGTTGGTTGAGTTTAAACTCACCCAGGGAGAGAGGAGGAATTGAAGGCAGTGGAGGTAGAGCAAGTGATGGCTCTGGTGTTAGGGATCTGGATAGCCCTGGTTCACTGGTAGAGAATCTGCCTGCCAATTCAGGAGGTGCAAGTTCAGTCCCTGGGTTGGATGGATCCGCTGGAGGAAGAAATGGCAACCCACTCCAGTATTCTTGTCTGGGAAATCCCATGGACAGGCTACAATCCTTGAGTCTGCAGAGGTAGATACAGTGTAGTGACTGAACAACAACAGCAACTTCTGTAGGGCTGCATGGAGGTATTTGTAAAGAAACATTGGAAAGATAAAACAGGAAGGTAGATTAGGCTTGAAATCTTTTAGACCTCAGAGGAGTTTAGAGGAGTTTAGAAACAAAAGAGTGACATAATCAGATTTGGTTTTCAATGAATTAACATGGACAACCTCAATGAAATCACAGTGGCTCTTTTTAAAAAATAGATAAATAAATTTGCCATTTTTTTTCTTTTTAAAAATTAATTTTGTTTATTTATTTATTTTTGGCTACACTGGGTATTTGTTTTTGTGTGCAGACTTTGTCTAGTTGTAGCATGTGGGCTCTAGAGAGCAGATTCTAAGAATGTAGGCTCAGTAGTTATGGAAGATGGTCCTAGTTGATCATTGGGATATGGGATCTTCTTGGACCAGGGATCGAATCTGTGTTCCCTGCATTGACAGACAGTAGACACCTGGAACGTCAGAGAAGTCCACAAGGTCTCTTTTAGATCAGAGGTGAGGAAGCTTCATCTAGGGCAAAACTAGTGGTATTTGAGAAGAGGGAACATTCCAAGGAGATTTAAGGGTGATATTTGACAGATCTGAGCAATTGGATAAACACGTGAAACTTAGGGAGAAAAGCAGAAGCGAGTACACCTAACCTAGAAGACTGTGTGGATGAGGATGCGCATAAAGAGGAACCCCTTGGGTTCTGGAGTTGTTGACTCAGAGGAACTTTGGCACAGCTTGGTGGAGGACTCAGGCCGACAGCTGAAAATTAAGGTTGGAATTAGAAGTGAAATCACTAGTTGAAAACTTGGGTTTATGCAAGCTCACTCCTGAAGGCTGCAAGAGGAGTATTCAGCAAGGCAAATGGGCAGAGGAATTCTTTTCATGTTGAGAAAAGAGGGGTTTGGCAACTGAGTTTTCAGGAAGTGAAACAAATAATATCTGATACCAGCCTTCCCTGGTGGTCCAGTGGTTAGAGTCTGCCTTGTAGTGCTAGGGGCACTGATTTGATCCCTGACCTGGGAAGATCCCACGTGCCATAGAGTGGATGGACCAGTGTGTCCATTAGGAGCCAGTGCTCTGGAGCACATGCACCCAGAGCCAGTGCTCAGCAATGAGAGAGGCCACTGCAACAGGAGGCTGACACATGCCAAAGAATAAACGATGTATGAAAATAAATATAAATAAAAGAAGCATGATGGGGAAAAAGAAAAGAATAATAGTACCTGATACCATGGGATAGAAAGATGTGAGTCTATTGAAGACCTTTGCCAGCTAGAAGGCCACTGACGTTTCAGAATAACTGTGTCAGTGGAATGATGAGAGTGATGTCTGTTTCCTTGTTCCTGTTTAGTCACTAATCCGTGTGCAACTCTTTGCAACCCCATGGACTAGAGCATGCCAGGCTTCCTTTTCCTTCACCATCTGCTCAAACTCATATCCGTTAAGTCAGAGATGCCATCCAACCATCTGATCCCCTTCTCCTCCTGCGTCAGTCTTTCCCAGCATCAGGGTCTTTTTCCATTGGTTCTTTGCATAAAGTGGTCAAACTATTGGAGCTTCAATTTCAGCATTAATCCTTCCAATCCTGAATGAATATTCAGGATTTCTTTTGTTTAAGATCGATTGTTTCGATCTCCTGGTTGTCTAAGGGACTCTCAAGGGTCTTCTCCAGTATCACAGATTGGAAGCATCAATTCTTTGGTACTCACCCTTCTTTATGGTCCAACTCTCATATCTGTACATGACTACCAGAAAAAAGCCATAGCTTTGACTAGATGGACCTTTGTTAGTAAAGTGATATCTCTGATTTTAATGTGATGTCTAGGTTTGTGATAGCTTTTTTTTCCAACTTCAAAAAGAAAATGAAACACAAAAAATGGAGATGGTGAATTTTTGCACTATGAGAAATGAAGAGGAGGCCATGGCATAAAAGAAAAGCAGCGTGGAAGGGTGGCTATGTGAAGGAGAGTGAATTAAATATGTCTATAGACTGAAGAATCTGTGTCATTGGTTTGGTTAGGCCTTTGGAAACAGACTGAAGGTCAAATTGCAGCCTACTATTGACTAGATAATGACTTTGGACAAGTCTATGGGTCTCAGTTTCCTCATGTGTAAAATAAAGTTAATACCCTTGAGTTCTATAAGGATTCAATGAAATCATGATATGAAGAACACCTACAGCTCAGAAGGTACTCAACAAGTGGTCGTTTTTTTGTGTGTCTATAAGGAGGAGATATTAACATGTTTTATTTATTTGTTTATTTTTTTGGCCACTTCTGTTGGTCTTTCATTTATTTATTCTCATATACCTTTGTTCTTTGGCCTGTGTGGGCCTCCCATTACAGTGGCCTCTCTCGTTGCAGAGCACCGGCTCTAGGCGCATGCGCTCCAGAGCTCCGGCTCGGTAGTTGGACACATCGGTCCAGCCTCTCTGTGGCACGTGGGATCTTGCCAGGCCAGGGATCGAACTGGCGCCCTTTGCACTGCAAGGCAATGTCTTTACCCACTGGACCACTAGGGAAGCCCAGGAGGAGATACTAAAGACACAGGAGAGGAAGGGGATGAACTATGTGCCTCAGAGAAAAGAAGATAGGTGGGAATGCAGTCTAGAAGAAAATTAGAGTTAGCTTCAGCGTGAGGATGTGCATGCTCTCCTGAGTAATGGAAGAGAAAGTTAGTGATTGGCTATTGGGCAGGATGCTGTAGTTTCTGCTACAGTAACAGATAGCCCTTGGTTCTAAGTCTGTTTAGGTAAGAAAGTTCCTTACTCAGGCTACATATCCAGCGCAAATCAGAATGGGGGCTCTTGGAAGCATCAAACTCTTGTACATGACTACCAGAAAAAGCCATAGCTTTGACTAGATGGACCTTTGTTAGTAAAGTGATATCTCTGATTTTAATGTGATGTCTAGGTTTGTGATAGCTTTTTTTTCCAACTTCAAAAAGAAAATGAAACACAAAAAATGGAGATGGTGAATTTTTGCACTATGAGAAATGAAGAGGAGGCCATGGCATAAAAGAAAAGCAGCGTGGAAGGGTGGCTATGTGAAGGAGAGTGAATTAAATATGTCTATAGACTGAAGAATCTGTGTCATTGGTTTGGTTAGGCCTTTGGAAACAGACTGAAGGTCAAATTGCAGCCTACTATTGACTAGATAATGACTTTGGACAAGTCTATGGGTCTCAGTTTCCTCATGTGTAAAATAAAGTTAATACCCTTGAGTTCTATAAGGATTCAATGAAATCATGATATGAAGAACACCTACAGCTCAGAAGGTACTCAACAAGTGGTCGTTTTTTTGTGTGTCTATAAGGAGGAGATATTAACATGTTTTATTTATTTGTTTATTTTTTTGGCCACTTCTGTTGGTCTTTCATTTATTTATTCTCATATACCTTTGTTCTTTGGCCTGTGTGGGCCTCCCATTACAGTGGCCTCTCTCGTTGCAGAGCACCGGCTCTAGGCGCATGCGCTCCAGAGCTCCGGCTCGGTAGTTGGACACATCGGTCCAGCCTCTCTGTGGCACGTGGGATCTTGCCAGGCCAGGGATCGAACTGGCGCCCTTTGCACTGCAAGGCAATGTCTTTACCCACTGGACCACTAGGGAAGCCCAGGAGGAGATACTAAAGACACAGGAGAGGAAGGGGATGAACTATGTGCCTCAGAGAAAAGAAGATAGGTGGGAATGCAGTCTAGAAGAAAATTAGAGTTAGCTTCAGCGTGAGGATGTGCATGCTCTCCTGAGTAATGGAAGAGAAAGTTAGTGATTGGCTATTGGGCAGGATGCTGTAGTTTCTGCTACAGTAACAGATAGCCCTTGGTTCTAAGTCTGTTTAGGTAAGAAAGTTCCTTACTCAGGCTACATATCCAGCGCAAATCAGAATGGGGGCTCTCTTTGTCTTAGCCTCTCAAGGACCCAGGCTGGTGGAGTCTTCATCTCAGCATTTGCTTCTGCAGTTATCACAGAACAAGGCACATGACTACACCCACCCTCAAAGAGCCGTGAAAGTGCCCAGAACTCGAGGAGAAGGGAAAATATTGGATGGACAGTGCTGATGACCAGAACAGTGGGTAAAACCATAGGTATCAATAAGTATGGAGGTGATAGGAATGGCATTGATTTTCTTAATGACGGAAGCAGCAAAATGCCATCTGCTGGGAGTAGTTAGAGGTTTGACAAGAGTGGTGAATGTTTGGAACAGCCGTTTGTTAAAATAATTATACGAGAACATAGCAGCAAAGGAAGGGGAAGTTGTTCTGGTTAAATATTTATCATTAGGGCTCCATGTAGAATGAAATGGTAATGCAGCTGTGATTCAGTTTCTTAGTTCAGCTGTAGCTTAAAATTAGAAGCTGCCCATCAATAAGTTCCCCAAGGGAGTGATTTCTCCTATAACAGCACATAGCCTCGAGAAAAGGAAATGCACACAGCCAGCTTTCTGGGAATGGAAAGGGAAACCACAGTAGAGAGAAAACATGCAAGAAAAGTTGATTGTACACAAATCCTTGGAAATAAAAATGAGTTCCCTTTTATCAATCAGTCTGTAAGTACATTAGCTACTGGCCTAACACTTTGGCACAATATGGAATCAAGAGAAGTTTATGACTTTATTCTTGCTGTCAAAGAATATAGAACTTGGTCAGAGAGACAGAAGCTCATGATATGAGTTTGGGGCTTATTTAATTTATATCGTGTATTGCTCTAGTTAGCATCAAGATGGGAAATCATTACATGGAACATAATGCATTAAATTTAGATCTTGAAGAATAGGTTTAACTGGGAAAGTATAGAAGAGAGGGAGGAGTCAAGAGTGATGGTTTGTGTAAAGATTTGATGGTGGAGTGAAAATGGGGGCCAGAAGGAGGACGACCAGCAAAAAGAAGAGAGAATTAGAGAAAGGAATTACAACAGATAGATCAGAGCCTCATTACTGGGAACTGGTTCAATGTGGGAGGAGAGGAGGAATTGTTTAAAGTTGCTGAACATGAAATGAGTGAGGTCATTGAAAAGTCTTTGTGATATTTCCCATGTTGTCTTTAGACTGCTCTCCATTAAACCTGAATGACTTTCCTAAAGTGTACATGTCAAGCGTTTTTAGTATATTTATGGAGTTTTGCATTCATTACCACTCTCGATTTTAGAACATTTTTATCTCTTAAAAAAAGAAATCCAAGGTTTTCCCTGGTGGCCCAGTGGTTAAGACTCCATGCTTCCACTGCAGGGAGCATGGGTTCAACCCTCTGGTCAGGGAACTAAGATCCCACATGCCATGTGCCTTTTGCAATTTTAAAAATACTTAAGAAGAAAAGAGAAAAGAAACTCTGCACTCCTTACTCGTCATCTCCTTTCCCCTCATCAGGCATCAAGCCTAGGCAACTATTACCCTGCTTTCTGTCTGTAGATTTGCTGGTTCTGGACATTTCAAATCGATGGAGACATACAATATGTGGCTATTTGTGGCTGATTTTTTTTCCCTTCTTTTTCACTTGTTTTCATCAAAAAAACCCATCGCCAAGCCAAAAGGAAATGCACACAGCCAGCTTTCTGGGAATGGAAAGGGAAACCACAGTAGAGAGAAAACATGCAAGAAAAGTTGATTGTACACAAATCCTTGGAAATAAAAATGAGTTCCCTTTTATCAATCAGTCTGTAAGTACATTAGCTACTGGCCTAACACTTTGGCACAATATGGAATCAAGAGAAGTTTATGACTTTATTCTTGCTGTCAAAGAATATAGAACTTGGTCAGAGAGACAGAAGCTCATGATATGAGTTTGGGGCTTATTTAATTTATATCGTGTATTGCTCTAGTTAGCATCAAGATGGGAAATCATTACATGGAACATAATGCATTAAATTTAGATCTTGAAGAATAGGTTTAACTGGGAAAGTATAGAAGAGAGGGAGGAGTCAAGAGTGATGGTTTGTGTAAAGATTTGATGGTGGAGTGAAAATGGGGGCCAGAAGGAGGACGACCAGCAAAAAGAAGAGAGAATTAGAGAAAGGAATTACAACAGATAGATCAGAGCCTCATTACTGGGAACTGGTTCAATGTGGGAGGAGAGGAGGAATTGTTTAAAGTTGCTGAACATGAAATGAGTGAGGTCATTGAAAAGTCTTTGTGATATTTCCCATGTTGTCTTTAGACTGCTCTCCATTAAACCTGAATGACTTTCCTAAAGTGTACATGTCAAGCGTTTTTAGTATATTTATGGAGTTTTGCATTCATTACCACTCTCGATTTTAGAACATTTTATCTCTTAAAAAAAGAAATCCAAGGTTTTCCCTGGTGGCCCAGTGGTTAAGACTCCATGCTTCCACTGCAGGGAGCATGGGTTCAACCCTCTGGTCAGGGAACTAAGATCCCACATGCCATGTGCCTTTTGCAATTTTAAAAATACTTAAGAAGAAAAGAGAAAAGAAACTCTGCACTCCTTACTCGTCATCTCCTTTCCCCTCATCAGGCATCAAGCCTAGGCAACTATTACCCTGCTTTCTGTCTGTAGATTTGCTGGTTCTGGACATTTCAAATCGATGGAGACATACAATATGTGGCTATTTGTGGCTGATTTTTTTTCCCTTCTTTTTCACTTGTTTTTCATGTTTATCCATGTTGTAGTATGTAGCAATACTTCATTTATTTATATAGTGTCATTATATTCCATTAAATGGATTTGTTGCATTTTGTTTATCCATTCATCACTTGATGGACATCTGGATTGTTTCCGTTTTTGACTATTATGAATAATGCTGCAGTGAAAACTTATTACAAGTTCTTATATGGACATATGTTTTCATTTCTCTTAAAAATGTACCTAGTACTAGAATTGCTGAGTCATACAGTTTAACCATTAGAGTAACTGCCAGACTGTTCTTTAAAGTGTCAGAATCATTTCAAGTTTACATCATTTCCATTTTTACACTCACGTTATGATATAATAATTTAAAATTTATATTCACAAAAATTCTGCACATCCTTGACAATATTTGTTGTTACTGTCTTTTTGATTATAGCTATCCTCGTGGATGTGAAGTGATAATCTCATCATGGATTTAATCTACATTTCCATGATCAGAAGCCCTGTTTTCAAAACTAAGCCATGAAATACGAAACCTATTATAGGGACTTAAGTGGAAGCCTGAAAAAGGAATATCAAGAGACTGATAAGAATAGAAGGAAAGGGGGCTTCTCTGGTGGTCCAGTGGGTAAAGACACCGCCTTGCAGTGCAAGGGGCGCCGGTTCGATCCCTGGCCTGGGAAGATGCCATGTGCCGCGGAGCGGCTGGACTGATGTGTCCAATTACTGAGCCGGAGTTCTGGAGCGCATGCGCCCAGAGCCGGTGCTCTGCGACAAGAGAGGCCACCGCAATGGGAGGCCCACACCGGCCAAAGAACAAAGACGGATGAAAAATAGACAAATGAAAGACCAATAGAAGCGGCCCACCCACCCCCCTCTCCCTCCCCACCCCCCCCCCCAAAAAATAAATGAATAAATAAATGTTTTTAAAAAAAAAAAAGAATAGAAGGAAAGTTCAGGTGGTGAACTTATGATAAGCATGAGTTGAAGGCAGCCCTCTTCTAGTTTGTCCAGTCTGTGGTATTGCCGTGTTCCACCATAATGCATAACCAGAGATTACAATTCTCAGTCAGATTAGCTGTTCCCAGTCCTTGGCAGTGTGAGAGTCATCTGAAAAATATTTTAAATATACCTCTTGAATCAGATTATCTGAAAATATAGCCCTGGTATCTGTATTTGTTTTTTGAAGAAAGTTTCACACATAATTCTGATACACTGTAGGATTGGAAAGGCACTGTTGTAAATAATTCAGCAGGATTAAATAGTGGGATGGATTTATTGATTGTAAGTACTGTTCAGATAACCATCTGCCTTTATTTTGACTTGTAAGCTTTTCTGAGACAACTGCTAACTGAACTTGATCTAAATAATTGAGATGTAATTGCAGTGTGCATAGTCCTAAGAAAGCCTATAGTGGAATTAATAAAATCAACTGATCCCTTTTCCCCAACTGAACCTCTAATTTCCAACTTGATCAAAGAGTTTAAACTCCTTCACTTCCTTTCCATTAATAGTTCTACTTCACTATTGAAGGTTTTGTTTTAATATTTATTTATTTATTTTGGCTCTGCCAGGTCTTAGTTTTGGCTCCTGGAATCTTAGTTGTGGTGTATGGGATCTAGTTCCCTGACAGGGATCAAACCCACACCTTCTGTAGCGGAAGCAGGAGTCTTAGCCTCGGGACCACCAGGAAAGTGAAACTTTTGTTTATTTCCAGTTATATCCATCTCTTTGACTTCAGTGATCCCTCTCTTTGAGCATGCAGTGATCATGTAATTGTGTACCTGTTCAAGATGATGAATAATTTCAATGATAAAATAGTCTATGGTAAGGCATTACTTTGTCGTCATGGGTCACTGATGATATCTTAGTAGTTGGCTCATGGGCTTCCTAGTCTATGGTAAACTGGCCAAGCCCGACCCCTCCCCGGGGAAAATGAAAAATAGACAAATGAAAGACCAATAGAAGCGGCCCACCCACCCCTCTCCTCCCCACCCCACCCCCCAAAAAATAAATGAATAAATAAATGTTTTTAAAAAAAAAAAAGAATAGAAGGAAAGTTCAGGTGGTGAACTTATGATAAGCATGAGTTGAAGGCAGCCCTCTTCTAGTTTGTCCAGTCTGTGGTATTGCCGTGTTCCACCATAATGCATAACCAGAGATTACAATTCTCAGTCAGATTAGCTGTTCCCAGTCCTTGGCAGTGTGAGAGTCATCTGAAAAATATTTTAAATATACCTCTTGAATCAGATTATCTGAAAATATAGCCCTGGTATCTGTATTTGTTTTTTGAAGAAAGTTTCCACACATAATTCTGATACACTGTAGGATTGGAAAGGCACTGTTGTAAATAATTCAGCAGGATTAAATAGTGGGATGGATTTATTGATTGTAAGTACTGTTCAGATAACCATCTGCCTTTATTTTGACTTGTAAGCTTTTCTGAGACAACTGCTAACTGAACTTGATCTAAATAATTGAGATGTAATTGCAGTGTGCATAGTCCTAAGAAAGCCTATAGTGGAATTAATAAAATCAACTGATCCCTTTTCCCCAACTGAACCTCTAATTTCCAACTTGATCAAAGAGTTTAAACTCCTTCACTTCCTTTCCATTAATAGTTCTACTTCACTATTGAAGGTTTTGTTTTAATATTTATTTATTTATTTTGGCTCTGCCAGGTCTTAGTTTTGGCTCCTGGAATCTTAGTTGTGGTGTATGGGATCTAGTTCCCTGACAGGGATCAAACCCACACCTTCTGTAGCGGAAGCAGGAGTCTTAGCCTCGGGACCACCAGGAAAGTGAAACTTTTGTTTATTTCCAGTTATATCCATCTCTTTGACTTCAGTGATCCCTCTCTTTGAGCATGCAGTGATCATGTAATTGTGTACCTGTTCAAGATGATGAATAATTTCAATGATAAAATAGTCTATGGTAAGGCATTACTTTGTCGTCATGGGTCACTGATGATATCTTAGTAGTTGGCTCATGGGCTTCCCTAGTAGCTCAGTTGGTAAAGAATCTGGCAACCAATATAGGAGACACAGGTTCGGTCTCTGGTCCAGGAAGATACCCTAGAGAAGGGAATATCAACCCACTCTAGTATTCTTGCTTGGAGAATCCCACAGACAGAAGAGTCTGGCAGGCTACAGTCCATGGGTTGCAAAAAAGTTGCACATGACACGCACTCAGTTGGCTCATAGGTACACGTATTTCTTGTGTGGATTTGAAACAGATGCCATACTGATGTGAACTTTGACCTTTCTAATTGACCTGATGTATCCAGATGACATAGAGGAGCTCAATCAAGGTGATTTTCTATTACCATAAGGTCAGCAGTTTTCCTAGGATTAAAGTATTTTATTCTCTTTGAGGAATGGAGACCACTTGTGTCTTTCTGTTTAAATTGTAGGTCTAGTCTGAAAACTGAAAAGCATGAGAACTAAAGCAGAAAATTATTCCATTAGGTTGGTCAAATTTCCATCACTGAAAGTATGAATTTTTCTTGTCCAAGCCCTTCTTTAGAGGAATCAGATGTCCCTGTCTTAAATTTGAGTTGAGAAGTTTTACAAAGTGAAAACTCATGTTCTGTAAAGAAGAGATAGGCAGTGCAGAAAGGCTGATCATCTGACTTGTGTTCCTTCTCGTCAGGTACTGCTATGGCTTCATTGCAGATTGAGATTTCTTATACAGTGTTTAAAGAGAGGGGAAATGGAGAAGAATGTTGGGAAGAGGGATTTGGAGGAAGATGTGCGGGAATATTTTTAAAGAGGGACCTATATATTTTTTTGGTGCAGGTGGGGAGGGCGAGTTGGGGAGGGAGGGGGGCAGGCGGGCGAGCCACTTCTATTAGTCTTTCATTTGTCTATTTTCATCCATCTTTGTCCTTTGGCCCGCGTGGGCCTCCCATCGCCGTGGCGTCTGTCATCGCAGAGCACCGGCTCTGGACGCATGCGCCCCAGGGCTCCGGCTCGGTAATTGGGCACATCAGTCCAGCCGCTCCGCGGCACGTGGGATCTTCCCAGGCCAGGGATTGAACTGGTGCCCCTTGCACTGCAAGGCAGTGTCCCTACCCACTGGACCACCAGGGAAGCCCAGGACCTATATTTTTGTCTTAATAGAATTGCTCAGATCTGTGCAATAGTCTAAGCCTTCTATTTGTCTCAAAAACAAAGCAGGTCCTTCTTGTCTTCAGTCTCTTAGTTGTTTATAGATCAAGTGAAATTATGTCATATAGACCCATTGGTGTGAAGTGTAGCACAGAAAATATTGAAATGGAAACAATGAAGGGAACATGTTTCAGAACATCACCCCCGCTTGGCTAGCTTCCAGACTTCCTGGCCCTTTTCTCATTGATGTATCATCTTTGCTTACATTTTTCTTCTTCCTTCTTTCTTTTCTTCCCCCACCCCCCTTTTTAAAAACAAAACAAAGCAAAAAACCTCTTTTATGTATAAACTGCAGCTTGTAAAGAAAATGAGGGGTGTATTATGCAATCTTAAAAACAAAGAGGAAAAAAAACAAGCCCTTGTTAATGACTTCCACCCTGAGTGCTTAGGCTGGTTGCAAGGCCCAGGGGACTCATCTGCGGGATGTGGAAGTATAGGGAGCCATTTGTCCCGGGAGAACCCCTGCATTAAAGGAAGAGGATGAAGTTGTGGGGGCTGGGGGAGGCTCTGCTGCTGAAAGTAGCTGTCAAATTAGCAGGTCTGGAAGTTGGAGTGCATATTGTTATGAGCCGCTCAAGTTCACACCAGAGCAACCAGCTCCATCCGTCTTTCTCAGTTTACATTTTAATTGGCTTGTAGTTAAGTTTTTTAAACACTGCAAGATTGCTGACATACACTGTAATATCATGTGAATAATTTATGGAGGTTCCTCCAGACAAGCTTTTTCTTTGATTTGAGAATCCAAGGGGGAAGGGGAAGGAGAAGGAATGAGGGGTTTGCAGGAGGGGCCCGGGACAGAGGAGACACAACTTGCATGTTGCCTGCTGGATGTTAAATGTTTCTGCCAGTGTAGTCAGCCAGCATTTGGGATTTCAGAAAGGTTTGTACAATACAATCTTATTAATAACAATTCTGTCAAGAGAGCACCCAATTAAATTGAATTGGGTTTATGACTCCCTCTTGGTTTCTTAAAATGTGTGGATATAAAACCTGTTCAATGTGAGTATTGGATAACAAGAGTACAAGGGTGGGTGTTTTTTTTTTGCTTGGCTTTAATAATTTGTCCTCCTACTGAGAATTTTCTTGTGTATAAATGCAGGAGTAGGCATTTTCCCCAAACTATCTTTTTCTTTTTGGCTCTCACTATAATCTAGAGAAGATGGAGATGGTGTCGGCGGGCAGTCATTCTAGTTAAGAACTTGACTGCTTCTGGGAGTGGTTTGCTAGACAGCTCTGAGTCTAGAATAGCATCTAATTAATACCTGTGGGAGAGCCCTCTTCTGCAGTACACTTCTAAATTATATTTGTGTTCTTATTATCAAATGAACAAGTCATATAAAAGGGGGAGAGTACGGAGAATGAAAATCACTGTAACTCCTCCCAACTTTGAGAACAGTTGGATGGCTTTTGTTTATATCCTTCTAGTCTTTTTTCTATTCATAGTGAACAAAGTTGAAATTGTATATACTGTTTAGAATTATTTTTCACTGAACATCATGAGTGTTTTCTCATAGGTGTCAACTGCAGTTCCATTTCTGGTAACAACATGACATGTATGTATATGTATTCTCTGTGAATTCACAGTGCTTTATCAAACTTACCTCTAAGTATTGAAATGAAGCGTTTAATATGGGTTTTATCCACTTTAGGCAGGGAAACAGTAAATATACTTTGGTTTGGTTAAATTTTAGTGTACATTTTTTTTTTCTTAAAAAAGTTATTTGGCTTTACCAAGTCTTAGTTGCATCGTGTAAACACTTAGGTGTGGTATATGGAGTCTAGTTCTCTGACCAGGCACTGAACCCAAGCCCCCTGCATTGGGAACACAGAGTCTTCGCCACTGGACCACTAGGGAAGCCCATGCTGTACATTCTTATTTCCTTAGGGAAGTTTTTAGAAATAGAATTCCTTCAGTGAAGCAGAGAGTGTCTGAGGGAAAGATCAGCAATTCCTCAAAAATAATTTTGTCATGAAAAAGTGGGATAAAGCATAGGTATTTCTCATTAATGAAACTGATCATTTCTTCCTATTTTAAAAAAATGATAATGACATTGAATCTGAGGGTCTTTGAAATGATTGAGATATTTTTCCTTGTGTGTTTTTTAAACCACAAGACCTATCTGTTAGGATTAATGTAGGCTATTTTTCTTTACCAATTGGCATATAACTACCTAAGACTTCATGTAATCAGTTGAGATGCTACAAATGTATTGCCTGTCAACTCCAATAAAAAAGAGGGCAGTTAATTAAAGGGATGTCTTGCTGTTAAACAAACTTGCAGTCAATTGCTTGTAAGTAACATTGAGTTTGATGTGTAGTTAAAGGGCAAGAAAATCAGTGTTCAGAAACACCTAGCTTTTTATAACTGAGAAAAGGGGAGTGACTATATTGGGGTTGCATTGAGCAGCCTATCAATTGATACGATATTTTCTTTTAAAAAATATATGTTCCTATGGAACAGAGAAGGTGAAAGACGCGAGGCATTAAGGTCATTAAGATCCTGTCGGTATGAAATGTTTTCGATATAAAAGGGGGAGAGTACGGAGAATGAAAATCACTGTAACTCCTCCCAACTTTGAGAACAGTTGGATGGCTTTTGTTTATATCCTTCTAGTCTTTTTTCTATTCATAGTGAACAAAGTTGAAATTGTATATACTGTTTAGAATTATTTTTCACTGAACATCATGAGTGTTTTCTCATAGGTGTCAACTGCAGTTCCATTTCTGGTAACAACATGACATGTATGTATATGTATTCTCTGTGAATTCACAGTGCTTTATCAAACTTACCTCTAAGTATTGAAATGAAGCGTTTAATATGGGTTTTATCCACTTTAGGCAGGGAAACAGTAAATATACTTTGGTTTGGTTAAATTTTAGTGTACATTTTTTTTTTCTTAAAAAAGTTATTTGGCTTTACCAAGTCTTAGTTGCATCGTGTAAACACTTAGGTGTGGTATATGGAGTCTAGTTCTCTGACCAGGCACTGAACCCAAGCCCCCTGCATTGGGAACACAGAGTCTTCGCCACTGGACCACTAGGGAAGCCCATGCTGTACATTCTTATTTCCTTAGGGAAGTTTTTAGAAATAGAATTCCTTCAGTGAAGCAGAGAGTGTCTGAGGGAAAGATCAGCAATTCCTCAAAAATAATTTTGTCATGAAAAAGTGGGATAAAGCATAGGTATTTCTCATTAATGAAACTGATCATTTCTTCCTATTTTAAAAAAATGATAATGACATTGAATCTGAGGGTCTTTGAAATGATTGAGATATTTTTCCTTGTGTGTTTTTTAAACCACAAGACCTATCTGTTAGGATTAATGTAGGCTATTTTTCTTTACCAATTGGCATATAACTACCTAAGACTTCATGTAATCAGTTGAGATGCTACAAATGTATTGCCTGTCAACTCCAATAAAAAAGAGGGCAGTTAATTAAAGGGATGTCTTGCTGTTAAACAAACTTGCAGTCAATTGCTTGTAAGTAACATTGAGTTTGATGTGTAGTTAAAGGGCAAGAAAATCAGTGTTCAGAAACACCTAGCTTTTTATAACTGAGAAAAGGGGAGTGACTATATTGGGGTTGCATTGAGCAGCCTATCAATTGATACGATATTTTCTTTTAAAAAATATATGTTCCTATGGAACAGAGAAGGTGAAAGACGCGAGGCATTAAGGTCATTAAGATCCTGTCGGTATGAAATGTTTTCAGCTTAAAATAAGTAGAGAAGTCCCTATCCTCATACAACCCTAGAAGACACGTTTCCTCTGTGATCTGGCCTGGCTTGTAAGTAGGTGGATCAAGAAGTCTGAAAAAAGTTGCTATTCTCTGCAAATGGGAAACTGCCATTTGTAGACCCAGTGGAAAGGCTCCACCAGCACAGTAGCCCTTGGGAACAGTGGCTTCAGCTCAGGTCTGTTCACTCCTCCTTCCTAGGTGTGAAGTAATGCTCTCTGCACCTTGGTAATGTAAGTGGGAACAAATTCTCTAAACCGTGATCATGCAGTGGTCATGTAGCAATCATGCTCCCCACTTTTAGAGGGATGGTCTATCCAAAGAAGCCCATCCCAGTTAAAATGTAAGTGTTGAAACAGTTGTGACACAGAGAAGGTGTGTGAGGTGGAGACCTTTTCCATCTCAAAGGCACATGGGTGTTAGAGACCAGAGTTGTTGGAAGCAGGACCAGCTGCATGCTGAAGTTGTGTTGGAGGTCCCTGAACTTTGGAGCCTTACTCCACAGCCAGGAAACATCAGTTTTTGCCAATAATCACATTAAAATGTGTGTACCTGGCACGGGTGAACCAATCTCATTTATTAGTTTTCATTCTTTACACTGGCTATTATTTTATAAACAAGATTTTATTTTATATTTTTAGTTTTCCCCTGTCTTTCACTAGATTGAAGGCAAGACCTATCTGTTAGGATTAATGTAGGCTATTTTTCTTTACCAATTGGCATATAACTACCTAAGACTTCATGTAATCAGTTGAGATGCTACAAATGTATTGCCTGTCAACTCCAATAAAAAAGAGGGCAGTTAATTAAAGGGATGTCTTGCTGTTAAACAAACTTGCAGTCAATTGCTTGTAAGTAACATTGAGTTTGATGTGTAGTTAAAGGGCAAGAAAATCAGTGTTCAGAAACACCTAGCTTTTTATAACTGAGAAAAGGGGAGTGACTATATTGGGGTTGCATTGAGCAGCCTATCAATTGATACGATATTTTCTTTTAAAAAATATATGTTCCTATGGAACAGAGAAGGTGAAAGACGCGAGGCATTAAGGTCATTAAGATCCTGTCGGTATGAAATGTTTTCAGCTTAAAATAAGTAGAGAAGTCCCTATCCTCATACAACCCTAGAAGACACGTTTCCTCTGTGATCTGGCCTGGCTTGTAAGTAGGTGGATCAAGAAGTCTGAAAAAAGTTGCTATTCTCTGCAAATGGGAAACTGCCATTTGTAGACCCAGTGGAAAGGCTCCACCAGCACAGTAGCCCTTGGGAACAGTGGCTTCAGCTCAGGTCTGTTCACTCCTCCTTCCTAGGTGTGAAGTAATGCTCTCTGCACCTTGGTAATGTAAGTGGGAACAAATTCTCTAAACCGTGATCATGCAGTGGTCATGTAGCAATCATGCTCCCCACTTTTAGAGGGATGGTCTATCCAAAGAAGCCCATCCCAGTTAAAATGTAAGTGTTGAAACAGTTGTGACACAGAGAAGGTGTGTGAGGTGGAGACCTTTTCCATCTCAAAGGCACATGGGTGTTAGAGACCAGAGTTGTTGGAAGCAGGACCAGCTGCATGCTGAAGTTGTGTTGGAGGTCCCTGAACTTTGGAGCCTTACTCCACAGCCAGGAAACATCAGTTTTTGCCAATAATCACATTAAAATGTGTGTACCTGGCACGGGTGAACCAATCTCATTTATTAGTTTTCATTCTTTACACTGGCTATTATTTTATAAACAAGATTTTATTTTATATTTTTTTAGTGCCAGTTTCATGCCCAGCAAGGCAGTGTGGAATGCAAGAGAAAGCCTAAGTTATGGTCATACCCCTCCAGGGCCTACCAATAAAGCAAAGTAAATATGTAATCCACTTACAGTCAGTCAATAGCAATATTTTTATTTGTAATGATCCCACGTTTCAGTTGAAGAAAGTATTTATTATTGTAGGAAGAAAAACATCGGCTGAATTAATGGCAGACTCTGAATGGGCACTGAGCTCTATTCAGAATGCAGTATTTTCAGTTAGGTGAGGTTGTTGAGGTTTGCTTTCTTTCCTGTGCTCTTATGAATTAGCAAATTTCAAATTACAGAAAACCAGCTGTTTTCAAATTACATAAAATTGGTGCCTACCCCGCGTGTCTGTTTCTCTCCACCAAGTTTCAGCTCATAACCCATTTTAAAGCTTGGTCCTAAACACCCCAAAACCAATGGAATGATGGCAGGCACCACCTTCAACCATAATATTTTTGCGAGAGCATGTTCAAGCTTAGAATAATGACCAGGTTGGAGAAAGAGGAGGTGAGAAGGGAGGAGTAGACAAGTTTGTGTTTTCTTATTAAAAAAAAAAAAAGACTCATATGAATAAGTTACTCAGATTTCTGCTGCTTTTTCCTTGATGGGCAAAGCTTTGTTGGTCACAAAGAGACAAACTAAAAGGACATGTCTGCATCAAGTGAAGATATTTTGTAGGATGACAACTGATGTCAGGGAAAAGGACTTCATTTTTTTTGAAATAACGTTACTCAGATTTCTAGCTGCTTGGAACGTGATCCATTATTTTTCCAAAACCAGTTAAAATGTAAGTGTTGAAACAGTTGTGACACAGAGAAGGTGTGTGAGGTGGAGACCTTTTCCATCTCAAAGGCACATGGGTGTTAGAGACCAGAGTTGTTGGAAGCAGGACCAGCTGCATGCTGAAGTTGTGTTGGAGGTCCCTGAACTTTGGAGCCTTACTCCACAGCCAGGAAACATCAGTTTTTGCCAATAATCACATTAAAATGTGTGTACCTGGCACGGGTGAACCAATCTCATTTATTAGTTTTCATTCTTTACACTGGCTATTATTTTATAAACAAGATTTTATTTTATATTTTTTTAGTGCCAGTTTCATGCCCAGCAAGGCAGTGTGGAATGCAAGAGAAAGCCTAAGTTATGGTCATACCCCTCCAGGGCCTACCAATAAAGCAAAGTAAATATGTAATCCACTTACAGTCAGTCAATAGCAATATTTTTATTTGTAATGATCCCACGTTTCAGTTGAAGAAAGTATTTATTATTGTAGGAAGAAAAACATCGGCTGAATTAATGGCAGACTCTGAATGGGCACTGAGCTCTATTCAGAATGCGAGTATTTTCAGTTAGGTGAGGTTGTTGAGGTTTGCTTTCTTTCCTGTGCTCTTATGAATTAGCAAATTTCAAATTACAGAAAACCAGCTGTTTTCAAATTACATAAAATTGGTGCCTACCCCGCGTGTCTGTTTCTCTCCACCAAGTTTCAGCTCATAACCCATTTTAAAGCTTGGTCCTAAACACCCCAAAACCAATGGAATGATGGCAGGCACCACCTTCAACCATAATATTTTTGCGAGAGCATGTTCAAGCTTAGAATAATGACCAGGTTGGAGAAAGAGGAGGTGAGAAGGGAGGAGTAGACAAGTTTGTGTTTTCTTATTAAAAAAAAAAAAAGACTCATATGAATAAGTTACTCAGATTTCTGCTGCTTTTTTTCCTTGATGGGCAAAGCTTTGTTGGTCACAAAAGAGACAAACTAAAAGGACATGTCTGCATCAAGTGAAGATATTTTGTAGGATGACAACTGATGTCAGGGTTTGAGTTTCTAAATGTTCTTGTGACCATTTCACAGTTCTCCCTCTCCTGCTTCTTTTAGTAGCAAAAACATTGCTTAATTCCTGTCATCAAGAGCATGGAATGACAGACATTTGTTGTAAAGGACAAACCTTAGGCCTTGTGACCACATAGATCTCTGTTATACAGTATTCTTTGTTTTTTTGGTTTTTTGTTATTTTTGTTTGGTTGGTTGGTTTTTTAACACTTTTAAAATGCCAAAATCTAATCTCGGCTTATAGGCTGTACACAATCTGATTTGCGGGTAAGACTTGGCTTGCAGGCTGTCGTTTGCCAGATCATGCCCTCAAGAAATAATGGGGTGAAATCCTGCATGAGCCTGCAGGGTTGGATATGCCAGCATGATTTTTTCTCTTTCCACCCCTTGCTTTGTTCTCTGCTGGTCACTGGCTGTCTCAGGAGCCAGTCCCCGGAGCCTTGCTCTCCTGTGTGATGTAATGGTGTGAAATGGTGTTTCCACTGGAAGGCCTGCAGGGGTAAATGCTGCCTCTAATTAACCTGTTCATTTAGTGCCATTATCCTTTATCTCCAACTTGGCTCTGGGAGGGGAGGATAAGGAAAGTGCTTAATTAGAGTAACTGTTTCACATTGTCTGTGTTTGCATGATGAAATATAAAAAGCCTGGGAGATGAAGCTGTCAGTCACTAAGTGTCTTTGGGAGCCTCTTGATTTTTAGCATTTAATAACCATGCTCTGTTATGGAGTACTATTGAATGAAACCTCAGGTCACAGTCTTTGTGACACAAAGACTCTGATCCAAGACATCTGGCATGTATAAGTCATGGCTAATGTCCACCAACTGGATCGTGTCATTGCAAATTGTAGCTTCATGGATGCTTATTTATTTGCTTGTTGCTTTAGAGTATTTTGAATGGTCATTTGTCTTTTTAGTTTGCTTTCTGCCTCCCTAATTGGATATTAAGTGCTGCTAGTACAGAGAATGTGCCTCATATGCTTTGAAGCTTAAAGTCTGTTGGAATATCATTGAGGTGTTCATAGGATTTTCTAATTGCCCTAAGATACACATAACAAAGTTTATCATTCTAATATACATAAAATTTACCAGTGTAACCATTTCTAAGTATACAGTACTGTGGCACTAAGTACATTCACTACCATCGATATTTTCATCTTATAAAACTTGAACTCTGTATCCATTGAACAACTCTTCATTCCTCCTTCTCACCCTTCCTGCCCCCCAGGCAACCACCATTCTACTTTCTGCCTCGAATTATCAGTTATGAGGAACAAAAAAGATCAGCGAGCACAAATGTTTATTCATCCTATGTATCACTCACTGGGCTTAGCTCTTTAGATGAACTAATTTATTTAAGGCCCACTGTATGTAATCTGCATGTTGCAGAAGAGGAAACAGGCATAACAAGGTTAAGAAATTTGTCTAAATGGAGAAATTGCCCCCCAACCCATCAAAAAAGGAGAGAAAATTTATGGTAGACAAATTTCTGCTTCAGAGCCTGTACCTCTAAAAACCAGGAAGCCATTCAGATGAGTGGATTACATCCATATACTTCATTATGTTCTCGGCGTGGTTAGTGAAAGGGTTATTATTTTCCAAAGCCTGATGTCACTTTTGAATTTCCAAATCTAATTATATAAAATAACTTGTAAAATCTTTTGAAAGCTCTAAAGTGCTATATAAATGTAAAGTATTAAGCTTAGTAATGGATAGATGTTAAAAGTCTGTAAGTGTATGGACCCCAAGCCATCTAGATTGCGAACAGTAGTATAAGGATTATGCAAGTTTAACCAGGGTCTACCTTGATGATTTTGTTAGAATGTTATTTCTATTTGTGCTGCTTCTAATTCACATTAGGACTGCCACTACCTTTCTACCGCTGTAATGAACTTTATGACCTTTTTCACTTAAGTTGATAGGAATAAATTCAGTTCTCATATCATGCTTTTTTTAATATTTATTTCTCTATCTGTGTCGGGCCTTAGTTGCAGCATAAGGGATCTTTACTTGCAGCATACAAACTCCGCTGTGGCAAATAGGATCTAGTTCCCTGACCAGGGATTAAACCCCAGTCCCCTGCATTGAGAGTGTGGAGTCTTAGCTGCTGCATACCCAGGGAAGCACCATCACATCATGCTTATTACTTCCAGTAGCCTCGGAATAAGAACATGTCTTCAATCAACTTTGAAATCTCACAACTTTCAGGCAGGATCTAGGTGCCAGGTAATGAAGAACGATCATGAAAAAGAGCCACTGGACTTAACTGTGCCACTTCAGAGGACAGGATTTAGGCCATTTGTTGGTGTAGCTTCTAGAGGGACCAGTTTAAGTTCAGAATAAAATGCATACCTGTACAGTGGTAGACTGGATTTCCTGAAACGTAGTAAGCTCCCTGTCATGTCGGTGGCATTATTCAAACACAGTTTACAAAACCCTCTAGAAAGGACCTCACTGTGCTTAGCTCTTTAGATGAACTAATTTATTTAAGGCCCACTGTATGTAATCTGCATGTTGCAGAAGAGGAAACAGGCATAACAAGGTTAAGAAATTTGTCTAAATGGAGAAATTGCCCCCCAACCCATCAAAAAAGGAGAGAAAATTTATGGTAGACAAATTTCTGCTTCAGAGCCTGTACCTCTAAAAACCAGGAAGCCATTCAGATGAGTGGATTACATCCATATACTTCATTATGTTCTCGGCGTGGTTAGTGAAAGGGTTATTATTTTCCAAAGCCTGATGTCACTTTTGAATTTCCAAATCTAATTATATAAAATAACTTGTAAAATCTTTTGAAAGCTCTAAAGTGCTATATAAATGTAAAGTATTAAGCTTAGTAATGGATAGATGTTAAAAGTCTGTAAGTGTATGGACCCCAAGCCATCTAGATTGCGAACAGTAGTATAAGGATTATGCAAGTTTAACCAGGGTCTACCTTGATGATTTTGTTAGAATGTTATTTCTATTTGTGCTGCTTCTAATTCACATTAGGACTGCCACTACCTTTCTACCGCTGTAATGAACTTTATGACCTTTTTCACTTAAGTTGATAGGAATAAATTCAGTTCTCATATCATGCTTTTTTTAATATTTATTTCTCTATCTGTGTCGGGCCTTAGTTGCAGCATAAGGGATCTTTACTTGCAGCATACAAACTCCGCTGTGGCAAATAGGATCTAGTTCCCTGACCAGGGATTAAACCCCAGTCCCCTGCATTGAGAGTGTGGAGTCTTAGCTGCTGCATACCCAGGGAAGCACCATCACATCATGCTTATTACTTCCAGTAGCCTCGGAATAAGAACATGTCTTCAATCAACTTTGAAATCTCACAACTTTCAGGCAGGATCTAGGTGCCAGGTAATGAAGAACGATCATGAAAAAGAGCCACTGGACTTAACTGTGCCACTTCAGAGGACAGGATTTAGGCCATTTGTTGGTGTAGCTTCTAGAGGGACCAGTTTAAGTTCAGAATAAAATGCATACCTGTACAGTGGTAGACTGGATTTCCTGAAACGTAGTAAGCTCCCTGTCATGTCGGTGGCATTATTCAAACACAGTTTACAAAATCTCTTCTGTACGATGAGGTAAAGAGGATTCCTACACTAGGACACTCATTTTATTACTGTCCAGGCTTGGTGCATCACTACTTTTATTTAAAGCGTCCTGAGAACTTCCTTTTAGTGATTGTCTTATTTGGTATTGTTTTTCTCAGCACAAGGCAGGTGCTGAGAGTTTGGGCCTGATTTATTTGTTATACGAGGAGCAAATAACTGGGCTGTGCTGGAGTGGCTTATAAGTAAAAAATATTTTGACCAGATTCACATCCTGGTTGAGGAGATAACAGTCATCTTTTTAGATTCAGGTTCTCCAGGGTCTGGAAGGACTGTGTACAAAACAAGATTGACCGTGAGCAAAGACTCTGAAGTCTTCAATGAATTTATGCCGATTATTTGATTTATTGACTCCTTCTGTGCAAAATCTTCCTGGAACTCTTCAGCATCCAGGCTGGAAAACTGACAATGTTTCAGTGTAATGTTTGGATTTGGCAAGGACTTGAGATGTGACCCAAATGGCATCCCCTCCTCTTTTTCTGATTAATGTGGCTCCAAGATCAACCAAAGTTAGTGTGAATCGTAGAATATGTGCTCATATAGAGACCAAAAGTGCTTAAAATTCAGTGCAGGTGGAATTGCTTAAGTGTCAGAAGGACAGACTATGTCATTTCAGTTGCATGAGTTGCTTCTTCTTTGGTTTGGGGAGTATCTGAGTGTTGGAGACGTTGCCTGGAAGCTAGCCTCCAGCACTGACGTCTGATGCTAACCGCAAAAGCAGTCCCCCCTTTCCGCTGGCAGAGCCAGGCCCATGTCTGTGGTGTGATCTCTGGGGAGGGCTCCCATCCACAGCTCGGGTTTACAACTGGGAAGCCTGCCTCTTAAAGGTGGGAAAACAGCCAAAGTGACCCCACAGAATTTGAGCTTGAGCTTGTCAGATCCAGAGGACCCATCAAGGGCTGGGACGTGGCCCAGCTCAAACTGGCACCCATGGGCCTTGCCCAAGCCAGGTGTAGCTTCTAGAGGGACCAGTTTAAGTTCAGAATAAAATGCATACCTGTACAGTGGTAGACTGGATTTCCTGAAACGTAGTAAGCTCCCTGTCATGTCGGTGGCATTATTCAAACACAGTTTACAAAATCTCTTCTGTACGATGAGGTAAAGAGGATTCCTACACTAGGACACTCATTTTATTACTGTCCAGGCTTGGTGCATCACTACTTTTATTTAAAGCGTCCTGAGAACTTCCTTTTAGTGATTGTCTTATTTGGTATTGTTTTTCTCAGCACAAGGCAGGTGCTGAGAGTTTGGGCCTGATTTATTTGTTATACGAGGAGCAAATAACTGGGCTGTGCTGGAGTGGCTTATAAGTAAAAAATATTTTGACCAGATTCACATCCTGGTTGAGGAGATAACAGTCATCTTTTTAGATTCAGGTTCTCCAGGGTCTGGAAGGACTGTGTACAAAACAAGATTGACCGTGAGCAAAGACTCTGAAGTCTTCAATGAATTTATGCCGATTATTTGATTTATTGACTCCTTCTGTGCAAAATCTTCCTGGAACTCTTCAGCATCCAGGCTGGAAAACTGACAATGTTTCAGTGTAATGTTTGGATTTGGCAAGGACTTGAGATGTGACCCAAATGGCATCCCCTCCTCTTTTTCTGATTAATGTGGCTCCAAGATCAACCAAAGTTAGTGTGAATCGTAGAATATGTGCTCATATAGAGACCAAAAGTGCTTAAAATTCAGTGCAGGTGGAATTGCTTAAGTGTCAGAAGGACAGACTATGTCATTTCAGTTGCATGAGTTGCTTCTTCTTTGGTTTGGGGAGTATCTGAGTGTTGGAGACGTTGCCTGGAAGCTAGCCTCCAGCACTGACGTCTGATGCTAACCGCAAAAGCAGTCCCCCCTTTCCGCTGGCAGAGCCAGGCCCATGTCTGTGGTGTGATCTCTGGGGAGGGCTCCCATCCACAGCTCGGGTTTACAACTGGGAAGCCTGCCTCTTAAAAGGTGGGGAAAACAGCCAAAGTGACCCCACAGAATTTGAGCTTGAGCTTGTCAGATCCAGAGGACCCATCAAGGGCTGGGACGTGGCCCAGCTCAAACTGGCACCCATGGGCCTTGCCCAAGCCAGGTGTCAGAAATGGGTAAATATCAAATTGTATCTGATGAAAAACAGGAGGAAGCAGAGCTCGCCTTACCTCCTGAAAGGAGCCAAAGTCAGCCGAATGCTGTTTGGGCCCAGATGATTCAAAAGCCACAGTCGCATGACCCAAGCAAAGAAATATTCAAAACTAGCCTGAAAAAATAACAGTGTGTTTTAAAAAATGGAAGCTATCAAACACATTTATCTTTGATTCAAAATAAATTAAGTATTTTTCTCTTAGAATGTCTAAATATTACTTAGTATAG
This sequence comes from Tragulus kanchil, assembly GCA_022376925.1. NCBI lineage: Eukaryota > Metazoa > Chordata > Mammalia > Artiodactyla > Tragulidae > Tragulus > Tragulus kanchil. The sequence goes on along the minus strand of JAIOJX010000002.1, from coordinate 145,533,913 downwards.
GAGACTGGACGTTAGATACCTCTAGAGAAATATCCAGATTTAGGATTTCTTTTTTAAGTTAAAAACTTGGTAATGATACTACGTAAGTCATGTTTGATCTAGCCTGGAGCTCTGTTTTTTGGTGTGTGTGTGTATGTGTGTGTGTGTTTTTTTTTTGCCTCAAAGTCATCATTTATTTTCATCCATCTTTATTCTTTTTTTGGTATGTGTAGACCTCCCATTGCAGTGGTCTCTCTGTTGCAGAGCAGTGGCTCTGGGCACATGCACTCCAGAGCGCTGGCTCGTGATTGGGCACACCCGCCCATCCGCTCCATGGCACGTGGGATCTTCCCAGGCCAGGGATCGAACTGGTGCCTCCCACACCATGAGGCAGACTCTCCACCCACTGGACCACCAGGGAAACCCTGGTTTGGAGCTCTTAATTGAATTTGTTGTCTATTGCATGGGGGAAATACTGACATAGGTGGTTGACATAATGTTTTAAAAATCAGATCTATATACCTGAAAGTAACTGATTGCATAACTGTTGTACCAAAGAGATAGTGATAAGATAGAGAAGGGGACTAAGAATGGCTCAACTGGGTTCCCAGTAATGTAAACATTAAGAAATAAAAATCCAGTCAACATAGAAATGCCCTAAACCTTGCTAGGAAGGCAGAACAAAAGTGCAGACATTTGTGAAAACTCAACAGGCTGTACACTTAAGACTGTCCCATTTCACTGTGGCAAATTATACTTCAGTATACAAAAGCAGAAGTCAAATCACCTTACCTGTTAAGCAGTTATTTATGAGAAAATTATAATATTAAGCAATTTAGGGAGAGATATTTCCATCCTTCAGGAAACTGGCAAATCTTTGAGGTCAACACACATATAAGAAAATTTCAGTAATAAAAAATAAATAAGCCAACAATGATTGAGTCATAGAATTCTGGATCTGGATGGGAGCCTTCCAGATCATCATCTCTCCTGTGTTAAATATTATATATAACTGAGACTCAGAAAATTGTAGAAAATTATCCACAGGAATTTAGAGACAGAATTTCACCAGATGGCAGGACTGCGAGCTTAAGGCGCCTCTCTTTTCTTTTTTATCATTTGACTTCCTCCTCCTCCCACCTGCTAACCATCCCCAAGGCTCTGTTTTCAGCTCACGCTGGCTTTCTCTCATTGGTTCATTAGTTTTACTCTTAATATTTCTCTGTTCAATTAGTTAGTACGTCTGGACACCTACCATATTCCCAGCACTGTTTTATGGGAAGGCTGCACAGCAAAGAACCAAACAGACGAAACATCTTCCCTCAGAGAGGTTAGTTTCTACTAATGTCAGTGCACATGGAGCCCAGGCAGGAGTTTCTGGGGCATGCATTCTCAGCCAGTTCCGACTAACTGTCCTAGAGCCTCTTGTGCATTGTGGCAGCAAACTCAACGTGCCAGTAGTCTCTTCTCTCCACGTCATCTCCTGTCTTGCCTGTGCTTGAAAAACTTGTTTGTCTCTCTCTCTTCTCTTTTTTTCTAGGATATACTTATTTTAAATTTAAGGCTGCTCTGGGTCTTTGGTGATGCACACAGGCTTTCTCAAGTTGCAGTGAATGGGGGCTACTCTTCATTGCGGTACGCTGACTTCTAATTGCAGTGGCTTCACTTGTTGGAGAGCACAGTCTCTAAGTACCTGCGAGCCTCAGTAGTTGTAGCACACGGGCTTAGTTGCTCCGTGGCGTGTTGGATCTTCCCAGACCAGGGATCAAACCCGTATCCCCTGCATTGACAGATGGATTCTTAACCACAGACCAGCAGGGTTAAGCTTTTGGCTTTTCTGATTGGACCTCTCAACCAATTTTAATTTCCTAAACTCTTAACAGAGTGATTTTTTCTCTCTTGTTACTTTGCTTCCTTTCTGGAATGTTTTGGTGCCTTTCTAACTCATCTCTCTATCTTCTCATGTCCCCAACTCTGATCTATCCTAAATATTACTGCCTATTTTCCTTAAATCTATTTCTTCTATCAGCTCCTTCACACACATGCACACGCACACACACACACATACACATTTCCCTTGGATCTTGTTCACCTCCCAAATTAAATGGAAACAGTTTTTGTCAATAAAAACAGCTGAAAGCATGACTCTTTCTCAGATCTTCTTCCATCCCCACGACCGGTCCCTGCACTTGCTGCAGCCACAGGGGGTTCTTGACTTGCTGCCTTAGCTGGCCCCTGTTCTCTGTCACTCTGTGGGTGCACATTGTGTCTCCCGCCTGGACCCATCACACTGCCTCCACCTCCCGTCCCCATCCTCAGCCTCTGCATACGTCTCACTCTCTGCCTGATCTCAGAGACCCTCCTCAATCTAATCAACATGATTCTTCCCTCCTTTGAATGTACTCATTTCTCACTGCATCACATTACTATTACTCTCTTACTTGTTATTAAAATAATTGGACAGCTTTTCATAAAATGACACATCCTTCTTGGAAAAAAATTAAAAGTGCACGAAAAAGTAATGAGAGTAAAAGCCACCTGAGATCTTTTCACCCAGAGAGCTCTATTCTTGAGCATCTCTCCATACCTGTGTGTGGATATACAAGCATCGACAAAGTCTGTGCATGTTCCCACAAATGAAGTCTAATTTGCCCTGTTGTTTTTTTTTTTCCTGTTGATATATTCTGGTGCTCTTTTAATGTTGCTCAGTAGAGTATGAAACTGTAATTTTCAGTGGCCGTAAGATGTTTTATTGTTTGGCTTTTCCATAATCTAACAACCACTGCTTGTTTGTTTGTTTTTTAAGCTCTCCTTCGTCCGTTTATTAAGAGGTTCAGGGAGGAGGTGGTTATGATCATGTGTTCTGGCCTATGTGCTTAACACACATGCTGTGTAAAACACAAGTGAGCAGTCTGTCATGGCCCTGACAAGAACTGTTTGTGACACACCACTCCATGTGGTTCAGGACCTGAAAAAATGTTTGAAGATCTTGTTAAGAGGTTAGAGAAGATTGACCTAACATCCCAAGTAAAACTGTCGCCTTTTATTTTTTTATTACTGCTTTGAACAGCATTGTGCCTCCATCGCCTGCAAGAAAGCCATTCATTGTTCCTTGTTACATAATCTGCAGAGAGTGTATTCGCTCAGAAAGCCACGCAGTCATCGTGGTCTCTCTCTTACGAGAAGCTAAAAGCAGAATCTGTTCTGTGTCTCTGAGGCATTCTTCACAGCACAGACCTCATGCTATCGCTAATTAGCCAGAGCATTCCCAGCCAAAAAACCCCAGGGCCGAGGCTTGACAAAAGTCTGTCTTTTTTTTTTTTTCCTGTGGAAAGGGTGAAATCTGTCTCTCTGTCAAGGGGCATCTCCGTAAGACAAGCAGACAAGCAGACAAGCAGCAGCAGGGTGGTGGGGAGCCCTCAGATCAGCCAAGGCGGTGAAGTGGACCGCCGCCTCCAGAGCACTTTGTTTGCCTCCTCCCTTCCTCTGCGAGGTGGGGTCTCCATCCGACTGGGCCTTTGTACTCTGAATACCTCACCACCATGAGGCCAGTCGCCCATTCTGAGCTGTACGCTTGTCTGCTCCCCCTTTATGGCTTCAGACACCAGTCTACCCAACATCCCTGAGCCACCTTCCAGCCACTTGTGTTAATGGCGTGTGCGATTAGCAGCTATGCTAGTTCATTAGGAGAATCAAAGGAAAAAAAAGAAAGGGAAAACCAGGAGATGGTTTGCCTGTCACGGTGAAGTGAAGCTTGACGGGAACATCCTCCCTGTCTCTCCCCGCCGCCCCTCCTGCCATGTGTCTGAGGCCTTCCGTGCGCACGCGCTGGTGGCCGCCTGCGTTCCATGGCTCTGCCATTTGCTCAGCGGGGGGACGTTTTCTTAGCCGAGCGGTGCACCGCTCTGCCTGAGGGATTGAGAACATATTGCTTGGCAGGTGGGCCTGCTCAGATGCACTGACTGTTGTTTCAGCACTGACAGGGAACATACATCATGCAGGCCCATTATGCCAGCATAAATCCATGGTAACCTGTTCAAGAGGGCTGCCACCAGAAAACAAAGTATTTGGGTCTTAATAGGTGATATTTTTGAAACATATAATTGGGATCTGAGAAGTCATTCTGGATGACAGGCCACTCCTCCTGCCATCTCCACTAAAGCTGGGCCTACAGCAAAATAGCCACTCCTGTCATGCTGAACAAAGATGACTGCCATTCCAGCTCGGCTCCAGGCAGCTGTGCGCGGTGCCAAGCATGCCAAGAGATCGTCTGTGCGGGGCAAAGAGCCTTCCGTTTCAAGGTCTTTCCTTTCTGCCTTGGTGCTCAGTGCTCCTGGCAAAAACTGCTCCTGGCCACGTCGGTGGAAAATGTCAGAGCGCTTCTCTGTAGCCTACTAATATGCTCTTGAGAGGGAGCTAGAGTTTGCTGTGGCGTTGGGTAGAGGACAGATCCGCCTCTGAGTCGGGGAACCTGAACTTTCTCAAAAAGAGAAGCTGCGTTTCATTGCCCCGCTGGATGCCAGCAGAAGAGGGAGGTATTTATGAAATCCCTGGGCAGATCGGGATGGGACTCACAGTCAGAGCCTGGCTGCTTCCCCCTGGGGAAGGTAGACAAGTGCCTGCAGCCTCCTGGAGGATACAGCAGGTAAAGGTGGGTGCACAGCCTTGTCGACCTGCCAGACAGTTTCCCAAAATCCCGAAACTCGCTGGGTGAGATTATCTCTTGATACAGGTGGTCATCAGCTCTATTGTTTTTGCTCCCACCCCACCGGCTGGTCACAGGAGTCCCCTCCGTGCACTCAGTCATCAGTTACTTTCTGCATCTCCTCCAGATGGCATTCTCCTCGAGGATTGGTGGTTAGCTGAGTTCTGGCTTCAGAGTGGGGGCAAAGAATAAAGAAAGGACAGTGCTTATTTGTAAAGAGAAAACCCATTGTTGGGTCCTTGTGGAGTTGTTGGCTTTTCCTTTACCGTCCTGATTTCCAGGCAGTCATAACTCTGGTGTTTCAGTATGACTTGCCAACCAAATAAAACCTGGGCGGCAATGTTGTATTATTTCATTTTCATTCTTCTGCCAAACAGCTAAAACAGTATCAGCACTGCAGCATCTGCATCCTGTCTTGCAACAACAGAGTTTATTTCCCTAAAGCAAACTAGAAAACTTAAGAGATCAAGGGCCTTCCAAATTTTAAGGACCATGGGGAAGACCATTGGGAATGTGAGCTGTCACAGCCAGCGTTTAGAAACATTGGGTTTCCCATAGCTTGGTAGAGAAAGGTAATTGTGAGAGACATGGACCTCACCCACCCTAGATGTAGCCCACCCATCACTCCACCAGATTCACTGTTTGCTTTTGCTTCTGCTCAGCAGTGTGGTTCATCATGACATGGTTGTATGCCAACACAGGAAGTTTCCTAAAACAGGCTTAGGTGCTCTGTAGCCTACTAATATGCTCTTGAGAGGGAGCTAGAGTTTGCTGTGGCGTTGGGTAGAGGACAGATCCGCCTCTGAGTCGGGAACCTGAACTTTCTCAAAAAGAGAAGCTGCGTTTCATTGCCCCGCTGGATGCCAGCAGAAGAGGGAGGTATTTATGAAATCCCTGGGCAGATCGGGATGGGACTCACAGTCAGAGCCTGGCTGCTTCCCCCTGGGGAAGGTAGACAAGTGCCTGCAGCCTCCTGGAGGATACAGCAGGTAAAGGTGGGTGCACAGCCTTGTCGACCTGCCAGACAGTTTCCCAAAATCCCGAAACTCGCTGGGTGAGATTATCTCTTGATACAGGTGGTCATCAGCTCTATTGTTTTTGCTCCCACCCCACCGGCTGGTCACAGGAGTCCCCTCCGTGCACTCAGTCATCAGTTACTTTCTGCATCTCCTCCAGATGGCATTCTCCTCGAGGATTGGTGGTTAGCTGAGTTCTGGCTTCAGAGTGGGGGCAAAGAATAAAGAAAGGACAGTGCTTATTTGTAAAGAGAAAACCCATTGTTGGGTCCTTGTGGAGTTGTTGGCTTTTCCTTTACCGTCCTGATTTCCAGGCAGTCATAACTCTGGTGTTTCAGTATGACTTGCCAACCAAATAAAACCTGGGCGGCAATGTTGTATTATTTCATTTTCATTCTTCTGCCAAACAGCTAAAACAGTATCAGCACTGCAGCATCTGCATCCTGTCTTGCAACAACAGAGTTTATTTCCCTAAAGCAAACTAGAAAACTTAAGAGATCAAGGGCCTTCCAAATTTTAAGGACCATGGGGAAGACCATTGGGAATGTGAGCTGTCACAGCCAGCGTTTAGAAACATTGGGTTTCCCATAGCTTGGTAGAGAAAGGTAATTGTGAGAGACATGGACCTCACCCACCCTAGATGTAGCCCACCCATCACTCCACCAGATTCACTGTTTGCTTTTGCTTCTGCTCAGCAGTGTGGTTCATCATGACATGGTTGTATGCCAACACAGGAAGTTTCCTAAAAACAGGCTTAGGTGCTCTGTCCTCTGATGCTCTAGGTTATGAGGTCTCTAGTGAAACCTGGGAATTTGTACCTTTGAAATGTTCCCTAGGTGGTTTGCATCCAACCAACTTGTAGACTTTGGCTTGGGAATGACACAGCACTGCAAACCTCAGCATTTCCCCCAGACTTAAACAGCTGCCATGGGCAAATAGTGATTCGTTCTTCCTAGGTCATCTTACCAAAAAAAAAATCATGATATCTGAAGAGACAAATGCTCTGCAGAGTCTCGAAAACTCCTTGAAAGACATAAAGCCAAGAGATTTTTTAATACACAATTGAAACATCAGTTAGTACATTTCCAAATCCATCAACATCCATTTTACCTCTGTAATACTCTTTTTTTTTTAATGACTTAGTTTTAAATTTTTTAATTAATTGATTTTTATTTTTGTATAATTGATTTTTATTGATGTATAATTGATTTTTATTGATGTATAATTGACTTAGCATATTAATTTCATATATTCAGCATTGTGAGTCAGTTTTCTTATTGAACTGTAGTTGACTTAAAATAGTATATTAGTTTTAGGTGCACAACTTAGTGATTCAGTATTTTTCTACATCATGAAATGATCACCACTGAGAGTCTGGTTACCATCTGTCACCATACAGAGTTATTACAGTATTATTGACCATATTCCCAATGCTGTCACAGGGATGTAGTGTACCACCTGATTTGACTTGATTTTTTTAAAACAAAAGACCCATATTGAGATATGATTCATATAAAGTTGCCCCCCTAAACAAATAGTGATTTTTAGTGTATTTTCAACCTTTTACTTTATGGTGCAACCATCACCACTATCTAATTCCAGAACATTTTTATCACACCAGAAAGAAACCCCATATCCACTCCTCTGACCTCCAGCTCCTCTGGTGACAACAAATCTGCTTTCTCTCTCTGTGGACTTGCCTACTCTAGATACCTGACATTGAAATGTAAACCACTGACTGACCGTTTTAGATCCTGACATTTGTATAAACACTGACATGTTTGCTTTTGCTTCTGCTCAGCAGTGTGGTTCATCATGACATGGTTGTATGCCAACACAGGAAGTTTCCTAAAACAGGCTTAGGTGCTCTGTCCTCTGATGCTCTAGGTTATGAGGTCTCTAGTGAAACCTGGGAATTTGTACCTTTGAAATGTTCCCTAGGTGGTTTGCATCCAACCAACTTGTAGACTTTGGCTTGGGAATGACACAGCACTGCAAACCTCAGCATTTCCCCCAGACTTAAACAGCTGCCATGGGCAAATAGTGATTCGTTCTTCCTAGGTCATCTTACCAAAAAAAAAATCATGATATCTGAAGAGACAAATGCTCTGCAGAGTCTCGAAAACTCCTTGAAAGACATAAAGCCAAGAGATTTTTTAATACACAATTGAAACATCAGTTAGTACATTTCCAAATCCATCAACATCCATTTTACCTCTGTAATACTCTTTTTTTAATGACTTAGTTTTAAATTTTTTAATTAATTGATTTTTATTTTTGTATAATTGATTTTTATTGATGTATAATTGATTTTTATTGATGTATAATTGACTTAGCATATTAATTTCATATATTCAGCATTGTGAGTCAGTTTTCTTATTGAACTGTAGTTGACTTAAAATAGTATATTAGTTTTAGGTGCACAACTTAGTGATTCAGTATTTTTCTACATCATGAAATGATCACCACTGAGAGTCTGGTTACCATCTGTCACCATACAGAGTTATTACAGTATTATTGACCATATTCCCAATGCTGTCACAGGGATGTAGTGTACCACCTGATTTGACTTGATTTTTTTAAAACAAAAGACCCATATTGAGATATGATTCATATAAAGTTGCCCCCCTAAACAAATAGTGATTTTTAGTGTATTTTCAACCTTTTACTTTATGGTGCAACCATCACCACTATCTAATTCCAGAACATTTTTATCACACCAGAAAGAAACCCCATATCCACTCCTCTGACCTCCAGCTCCTCTGGTGACAACAAATCTGCTTTCTCTCTCTGTGGACTTGCCTACTCTAGATACCTGACATTTGAAATAGTAAAAGCCAACTGGACATGAATCCAGTTGTTTTTTTAGGTATCTCCAAGGAAAGTTTTTTCAACACTCCAGTGATAGCTTCTGGGTCTGGCATGTTTTATGGTTGGGCAGATACCACTCAAGTCTTAACTTTCACTTCCTTCTGTAGTATTAGCTCCTTTAGTATTAAAACCTATTCCATTATTTATCTTCTCTACCTCTCTTTGATCATTTCACCAAGCCCCAAGTTCTTGATAAATTCAAACATCAAGTCACCTCCAGTTGTATCTGAAGAATGAATGAGGTCAATATTCCTGCCCCTCTACTAAGGTTTACCCAGTATTTCCTCTAAGGTGAAGGCTTCCGTTGTGCACTCTCTTCCAGTTCTTCCAGAACCTAGCTTCTGAATATCTTCATTTTCTTTCTTCAACCTATAGATACTCAAGAGTTCACACTTTAAAAAAAAATTGCTTCTATCCAGCTGCCCCCTCAAGCTCCCATTCTATTTTTCTCCTACCCTTCGCTGTCAGACCTTTTGAAAGCACAATTCACTCTCACTTTTTCTTTTCTTTTGTGCCCACTCCCACCTAACTCTTTGCACTCATAATTCTTCCTTCATTCCTTGACTGAAGTTCCTCTCTTTGTGGCTTAGGGTGTCATCTTATTTGCTAAGTCCAGATTTCTATGCTCATGACCCTTAGGCGCAGAGAACCACATTGATTCTCTCTCCATTTTGAAACATTGCTTTTCTTTGGCTTCTCCTAATACCCTGCATTCTCTTTCTACCTTTGGCTCCAATGCTCAGTGCCTTCCTAAATAGGAATGCCCCTTATATCCGTCTCCTTACCCTTTTTATCTCTAACACCATCTGTCTCCTAACTGTGTGGATAACTTCCAAAACAAAAGACCCATATTGAGATATGATTCATATAAAGTTGCCCCCCTAAACAAATAGTGATTTTTAGTGTATTTTCAACCTTTTACTTTATGGTGCAACCATCACCACTATCTAATTCCAGAACATTTTATCACACCAGAAAGAAACCCCATATCCACTCCTCTGACCTCCAGCTCCTCTGGTGACAACAAATCTGCTTTCTCTCTCTGTGGACTTGCCTACTCTAGATACCTGACATTTGAAATAGTAAAAGCCAACTGGACATGAATCCAGTTGTTTTTTTAGGTATCTCCAAGGAAAGTTTTTTCAACACTCCAGTGATAGCTTCTGGGTCTGGCATGTTTTATGGTTGGGCAGATACCACTCAAGTCTTAACTTTCACTTCCTTCTGTAGTATTAGCTCCTTTAGTATTAAAACCTATTCCATTATTTATCTTCTCTACCTCTCTTTGATCATTTCACCAAGCCCCAAGTTCTTGATAAATTCAAACATCAAGTCACCTCCAGTTGTATCTGAAGAATGAATGAGGTCAATATTCCTGCCCCTCTACTAAGGTTTACCCAGTATTTCCTCTAAGGTGAAGGCTTCCGTTGTGCACTCTCTTCCAGTTCTTCCAGAACCTAGCTTCTGAATATCTTCATTTTCTTTCTTCAACCTATAGATACTCAAGAGTTCACACTTTAAAAAAAAATTGCTTCTATCCAGCTGCCCCCTCAAGCTCCCATTCTATTTTTCTCCTTCCCTTCGCTGTCAGACCTTTTGAAAGCACAATTCACTCTCACTTTTTCTTTTCTTTTGTGCCCACTCCCACCTAACTCTTTGCACTCATAATTCTTCCTTCATTCCTTGACTGAAGTTCCTCTCTTTGTGGCTTAGGGTGTCATCTTATTTGCTAAGTCCAGATTTCTATGCTCATGACCCTTAGGCGCAGAGAACCACATTGATTCTCTCTCCATTTTGAAACATTGCTTTTTCTTTGGCTTCTCCTAATACCCTGCATTCTCTTTCTACCTTTGGCTCCAATGCTCAGTGCCTTCCTAAATAGGAATGCCCCCTTTTATATCCGTCTCCTTACTCTTTCCCTTTCCAATCTCATAACACCATCTGTCTCCTAACTGTGTGGATAACTTCCAAAACTATCTTCACCACTTGGATGTCCTGCCAGCTTCTTAGACTCATTGCTCAAAACAGAACTCATACCCTGGCGGGCTCTCAGACTTCCCTAATTCTAACCATAGTGTGACTCAGGGTTGAAAACTCCACTTCCTTCTTTTTCTCAACTCCTTGGTCGCCATGGATGACAGCCATCGTGTATATAATAGCCCGTTTGTTCTATCTAGACTTTATTCCTTCACCTCTTGTCCTCCTGGCATTGCTGTTGTCCAGATCCAGGTCTTTATTGTCTATTATCAAGACTATTACTAGGCTCTTTCTATCTCTGCCCATCCCGCGGTACACACTGCTGCCAGATACTAGTTCTCCTTCAGTGCAGACCTGATTGTATCATTTCCTTAAGACAACAGTCATTCAAATCCCTTTAATCCTACTTGAATACATTCTTTTAATGTACTCTTAACCTAACTTGTGGGGACTTCCACAACCTGAACCTTGGCTTCCATCCCAAATGTCTTTTGAACTTGTTGTCTTCCTGCTCTCTGTGGCCTAGCCTAAGCAAAACACTGATTATTCTTTCATTTACTTTCACAAGGTCTCAATTCTAAGCCATGGCCTCTTCTGTATCTTTTATTTGAAAGGATGTTCTTTATTTCTGCTATTTCTGTTGAAATCGTGTCATCCTTCCAATCCCTTCTCTTCCGTGAAATCTTCTTGTAATAGGGTTTCTCCCCACTTTGAATTTCCAGAGTTTCATGTGTGTGTGAGCACATGTGATGTAAAGGGTAGGAAAGGACTTGGAGCACTTTGTCTTATGTTTCAGTTATTTACGTGCCTGTCCCCAAAAAACGAGGTTCCCCCATGCCAAGAAAAATGAAGTTTTGCCTTCCTAAAGAATGGCCCACATTTTATATCCGGGAAACTACTCTCCATTTTGAAACATTGCTTTTTCTTTGGCTTCTCCTAATACCCTGCATTCTCTTTCTACCTTTGGCTCCAATGCTCAGTGCCTTCCTAAATAGGAATGCCCCCTTTTATATCCGTCTCCTTACTCTTTCCCTTTCCAATCTCATAACACCATCTGTCTCCTAACTGTGTGGATAACTTCCAAAACTATCTTCACCACTTGGATGTCCTGCCAGCTTCTTAGACTCATTGCTCAAAACAGAACTCATACCCTGGCGGGCTCTCAGACTTCCCTAATTCTAACCATAGTGTGACTCAGGGTTGAAAACTCCACTTCCTTCTTTTTCTCAACTCCTTGGTCGCCATGGATGACAGCCATCGTGTATATAATAGCCCGTTTGTTCTATCTAGACTTTATTCCTTCACCTCTTGTCCTCCTGGCATTGCTGTTGTCCAGATCCAGGTCTTTATTGTCTATTATCAAGACTATTACTAGGCTCTTTCTATCTCTGCCCATCCCGCGGTACACACTGCTGCCAGATACTAGTTCTCCTTCAGTGCAGACCTGATTGTATCATTTCCTTAAGACAACAGTCATTCAAATCCCTTTAATCCTACTTGAATACATTCTTTTAATGTACTCTTAACCTAACTTGTGGGGACTTCCACAACCTGAACCTTGGCTTCCATCCCAAATGTCTTTTGAACTTGTTGTCTTCCTGCTCTCTGTGGCCTAGCCTAAGCAAAACACTGATTATTCTTTCATTTACTTTCACAAGGTCTCAATTCTAAGCCATGGCCTCTTCTGTATCTTTTATTTGAAAGGATGTTCTTTATTTCTGCTATTTCTGTTGAAATCGTGTCATCCTTCCAATCCCTTCTCTTCCGTGAAATCTTCTTGTAATAGGGTTTCTCCCCACTTTGAATTTCCAGAGTTTCATGTGTGTGTGAGCACATGTGTATGTAAAGGGTAGGAAAGGACTTGGAGCACTTTGTCTTATGTTTCAGTTATTTACGTGCCTGTCTCATCGAGGCCTCCAAAGATAGAAGCCTTGCATTTTCATTGTGGTAACTCCTATAACAGCTGATAGAGGGCCATAAGTGAAGTATATTATGAATAAATATTTCTTGAGTGAATGAATTTTTTAACCTCTATAAAATATAGGAGATATGTAAAAAAACTAAACTCATGGATGACAGGCTTTATGTCAGTGTCAAGAGAGTTTTCAGGAGTTTCTGAACTATGATTTTCAATCAATCCAAGTGCAAGACTTAGATGAAAGAAGCTTGAGAGAATTGTAGCAAACCTGAGATCATCTTCATTGCTATGTCTGACGTTTGCATAATAATTTGTACCATTTGATAGTACGTTCACATCTTACCTGAACCTCTGTATATCTGTGTAGGGTTAGAAAGGGCTAGCTAGTCTAAGATCTGTCCATTCATAAATGAAGGACTTGTGGTCTGGGGGTTTTAATGACTTAATCCATGTCAAGTGATTGGATAGTGGCAGTGTGTGGACACAGGGACAGGTAGACTGTCAATATTTGAAGAGTTAATCATGTAAAAGAAGATTAAATCTTACTTTTTATTTTTTATTTCCTCAGAGGATAGGAAAAGTACAGGCAATTTATGCTAAATTGTAGAGAAAAACTCTTTAACAGATCCATTGCAAGGTGATGTTGACTGTGTCTGTTGTTCAAGAGGAGATCAGGGACATCAAGCTGGCCAACCAGGTGTGGGGTGTTTCATTTCAGTGAGCCACTCAGAAGGCTAAATTTAGACCTTAGTTAGACTGTGCTTCTATACTCCAGAATCTAAGTTTTATTCTGCTATTTTTTGTTGGAAAAATTACATTTACTTTCACAAGGTCTCAATTCTAAGCCATGGCCTCTTCTGTATCTTTTATTTGAAAGGATGTTCTTTATTTCTGCTATTTCTGTTGAAATCGTGTCATCCTTCCAATCCCTTCTCTTCCGTGAAATCTTCTTGTAATAGGGTTTCTCCCCACTTTGAATTTCCAGAGTTTCATGTGTGTGTGAGCACATGTGTATGTAAAGGGTAGGAAAGGACTTGGAGCACTTTGTCTTATGTTTCAGTTATTTACGTGCCTGTCTCATCGAGGCCTCCAAAGATAGAAGCCTTGCATTTTCATTGTGGTAACTCCTATAACAGCTGATAGAGGGCCATAAGTGAAGTATATTATGAATAAATATTTCTTGAGTGAATGAATTTTTTAACCTCTATAAAATATAGGAGATATGTAAAAAAACTAAACTCATGGATGACAGGCTTTATGTCAGTGTCAAGAGAGTTTTCAGGAGTTTCTGAACTATGATTTTCAATCAATCCAAGTGCAAGACTTAGATGAAAGAAGCTTGAGAGAATTGTAGCAAACCTGAGATCATCTTCATTGCTATGTCTGACGTTTGCATAATAATTTGTACCATTTGATAGTACGTTCACATCTTACCTGAACCTCTGTATATCTGTGTAGGGTTAGAAAGGGCTAGCTAGTCTAAGATCTGTCCATTCATAAATGAAGGACTTGTGGTCTGGGGGTTTTAATGACTTAATCCATGTCAAGTGATTGGATAGTGGCAGTGTGTGGACACAGGGACAGGTAGACTGTCAATATTTGAAGAGTTAATCATGTAAAAGAAGATTAAATCTTACTTTTTATTTTTTATTTCCTCAGAGGATAGGAAAAGTACAGGCAATTTATGCTAAATTGTAGAGAAAAACTCTTTAACAGATCCATTGCAAGGTGATGTTGACTGTGTCTGTTGTTCAAGAGGAGATCAGGGACATCAAGCTGGCCAACCAGGTGTGGGGTGTTTCATTTCAGTGAGCCACTCAGAAGGCTCAATTTAGCCAAGATCCTTCTTATTCTATAGTTCCGGGATTCCTTTTTATGTTACGACTGTGCTTCTATACTCCAGAATCTAAGTTTTATTCTCTAAGTTTCTTTAGAACTTGACTTTAAGCAAATGTAGCTAAGGTGTGAGATGATCTACCATTCAGATCCTAAATCTTTCATGCAGTGCAGACCCCAGCTTACCCCAGCCACTCTTTATAACTGTCAATGGATCATCTGCAGGTGGAAACATAAAAAAAAACATATTTTCACCCAGTCCTTCAGTGCCTATAGCTGCCAGCCCAGGAAAAAATGAAGTTTGCAGAAAGTCTCACAGATGCCAGCCTCACATACAGCCAGCCCAGTCTGGCAGCTCTACGCACCTGTCTCGTGTCACGGACATGTCGGGCAAGCCCAGCATTTTCTCAGATCGGCATGGTCTGTTGGAAGGAGGTCGGTGACTCTAATGAGCTCCAAACTTTTCCTTGAAATGGGGACTTGCCTAAAAAGGCAACTGCAGCAAAACAGCCAAATGGAAATCATGATATTTCACTGAACTCGGAACCAAATCTGCCTTTTTTTTTTTTCCTTTACAGAAACATTTTGCATGCCATGTGCCTTGGGAGCCAAGAAGAAATCATACTTTGGCTCCTTGTTCTACTTCGCTAAGCTCAGATACTGTAAATACCCTCCTCTCCTCTCATAACATTAAATTTTTCATGAATTCATCATAAAGGAGCCACTTTGTAGGTTTGGCTGGTACCAGTGAAAGACTTCATTTTCTATTTCACAGTAACTTTTTTAGTGCAAAAAATTGTGGGTGCAATGTTGAAAGACTAGAATTATTCATCAAGTCTTCACTGCCTACAAATTTAGAGAATTTTTCTGAAACCTATCTGGGAGAATGCAGACACAGACGTGCCTATTTTACATGATGCTACGTCTCCGCTGTTGCCACCTAATCTTTCTCAGGAGAATGAGTAAAGAAGAGGGCATGTACTTTCTCATTGCATATGGATTCATCCAGGAGTCCACACCAGCTCACAAATTTCCCCTACCTTTCACTGTTTCTGTAACTCACCAGTGCATTATAAAGCAGCAGTCCCCAACATTTTTAGCACCAGGGACCAGGTGTGGGGTGTTTCATTTCAGTGAGCCACTCAGAAGGCTCAATTTAGCCAAGATCCTTCTTATTCTATAGTTCCGGGATTCCTTTTTATGTTACGACTGTGCTTCTATACTCCAGAATCTAAGTTTTATTCTCTAAGTTTCTTTAGAACTTGACTTTAAGCAAATGTAGCTAAGGTGTGAGATGATCTACCATTCAGATCCTAAATCTTTCATGCAGTGCAGACCCCAGCTTACCCCAGCCACTCTTTATAACTGTCAATGGATCATCTGCAGGTGGAAACATAAAAAAAAACATATTTTCACCCAGTCCTTCAGTGCCTATAGCTGCCAGCCCAGGAAAAAATGAAGTTTGCAGAAAGTCTCACAGATGCCAGCCTCACATACAGCCAGCCCAGTCTGGCAGCTCTACGCACCTGTCTCGTGTCACGGACATGTCGGGCAAGCCCAGCATTTTCTCAGATCGGCATGGTCTGTTGGAAGGAGGTCGGTGACTCTAATGAGCTCCAAACTTTTCCTTGAAATGGGGACTTGCCTAAAAAGGCAACTGCAGCAAAACAGCCAAATGGAAATCATGATATTTCACTGAACTCGGAACCAAATCTGCCTTTTTTTTTTTTCCTTTACAGAAACATTTTGCATGCCATGTGCCTTGGGAGCCAAGAAGAAATCATACTTTGGCTCCTTGTTCTACTTCGCTAAGCTCAGATACTGTAAATACCCTCCTCTCCTCTCATAACATTAAATTTTTCATGAATTCATCATAAAGGAGCCACTTTGTAGGTTTGGCTGGTACCAGTGAAAGACTTCATTTTCTATTTCACAGTAACTTTTTTAGTGCAAAAAATTGTGGGTGCAATGTTGAAAGACTAGAATTATTCATCAAGTCTTCACTGCCTACAAATTTAGAGAATTTTTCTGAAACCTATCTGGGAGAATGCAGACACAGACGTGCCTATTTTACATGATGCTACGTCTCCGCTGTTGCCACCTAATCTTTCTCAGGAGAATGAGTAAAGAAGAGGGCATGTACTTTCTCATTGCATATGGATTCATCCAGGAGTCCACACCAGCTCACAAATTTCCCCTACCTTTCACTGTTTCTGTAACTCACCAGTGCATTATAAAGCAGCAGTCCCCAACATTTTTAGCACCAGGGACCAGTTACATGGAAGACAGTTTTTCCACAGACCAGGGTGGTGGATGGTTTCTGGATGATTCAAGTGCATTACATTTATTGTGCACTTTATTTCTATTATTATTGCATCAGTTCCACCTCAGACAATCAGACATTTGATGCCAGAGTTTGTAGACCCCTGCACTAAAGAATAGACTCTTTAGTTGTGTTGTGCCTTCATGGAAATGCCAGTAGCGTCATAGCTGGATGCAGAAGGTGTTCTGAAGAGGCAGCATAGTAAAATGGAATGATGCATCAGAGTCCCCTGGAAGGCTTATTAAGACAAATGCTAGGCCCCGCCTCGGCAGTTTCTGATTCAGTAGATTGGGGATGGAGCCCAGGAATTCGCCTTTTGACAAGTGTCCGTGGAATGCTGATGCTGCTGTTGTAGGACTATATTTTGAGAAACACTGATGGACTGAGAGAATGTCAAGTGTAGAAGTCAGCAAACCTGGGTTCTAGCACTGAGTCCACTCTCAACCATCCACAGTCTGTGGACAAACAAGTAATGACCCCTTCTCTAGGTGACCTAGGGTGACATGAAAATAAAATCTGAGAATCCACAGGAAAACACTTGACCTTTGAGAAGGACTTGAAGTGTATAATTATTGTAGTGAGGAGAGTTGGAAAGCAACTTGGAGAAGTTTTAAGATGCAAACATTCTGTCAAATTCGGGTACACAGGTAGCACTACTACCATGCTAAGAGAGGGTCTACAAAGAAGAGATGGAAAGATTATAGGTAATTCCTGTCCTTGAGACCTTTCTCTGAAAAAGTCAGATAGCCTGATTTACTCACATTCTATATGACATAGGCACACTGCATTATATTATGTATTAGAGCAGTGTTTCTCCAATTGTCCTATGATTCAGAATTCAGTGGGACACTTAGCAATGTACAAAAGACAGGCCCACTGTCCTACTTCAAGGAACCTGGACCTTCGGGTGATCCTTCATACCGTCCAGAGTTTGAGGACCATTATATCTGGCTTCATAACTCAGTGGTTCTCAGCCTGTCTGCACATTGAGATCAGCCCTTTAAATTCCACACACACGAGCCACTGTCCAGTCAAGTTGAATCATAATTTCTGGGGGTGGGGTCTGAACATCAGTACCATCTTCAAAGCTCCCCAGTTATTCAGATTTGGAGCCAAAGGCTGAGAACCACTGATTTAGAAAGAGTCCCCTGTCATGGCATCAGCAAACATACCATGTGTGTTTGTTTGCTGGTCTCTTTCCCACACCATACGGTGAGGACATTGAGGGCCGCTCTGGTGCCCAGAAACCAACCCAGCGCCTTCCACTGCCTTAGATGCTGCAAGTGTATTGGTTGTAATTGTAAATGAATGAACCACTCTGTTTATATTCCAATGAAATGCCAAGAGAACTCATACCAAGACGTCCCCACATTTAAATATTTTAGACAAACACGGTCCTTTGTGGTGTTCAGGCCCTCACAGTGAGAGAGTATTTATTGAATAATTTGCAGAATGGTCATCAGAGGATATCAGTTGAATGATTTCTGGAAGAAGAGTCAAGTAGTCTTGCAGATGAGGCCAAGAGTGAGGGAATGTTTGCATTGAGAGCTCTGAGAACATGAAAATAAAATCTGAGAATCCACAGGAAAACACTTGACCTTTGAGAAGGACTTGAAGTGTATAATTATTGTAGTGAGGAGAGTTGGAAAGCAACTTGGAGAAGTTTTAAGATGCAAACATTCTGTCAAATTCACACAGGTAGCACTACTACCATGCTAAGAGAGGGTCTACAAAGAAGAGATGGAAAGATTATAGGTAATTCCTGTCCTTGAGACCTTTCTCTGAAAAAGTCAGATAGCCTGATTTACTCACATTCTATATGACATAGGCACACTGCATTATATTATGTATTAGAGCAGTGTTTCTCCAATTGTCCTATGATTCAGAATTCAGTGGGACACTTAGCAATGTACAAAAGACAGGCCCACTGTCCTACTTCAAGGAACCTGGACCTTCGGGTGATCCTTCATACCGTCCAGAGTTTGAGGACCATTATATCTGGCTTCATAACTCAGTGGTTCTCAGCCTGTCTGCACATTGAGATCAGCCCTTTAAATTCCACACACACGAGCCACTGTCCAGTCAAGTTGAATCATAATTTCTGGGGGTGGGGTCTGAACATCAGTACCATCTTCAAAGCTCCCCAGTTATTCAGATTTGGAGCCAAAGCTGAGAACCACTGATTTAGAAAGAGTCCCCTGTCATGGCATCAGCAAACATACCATGTGTGTTTGTTTGCTGGTCTCTTTCCCACACCATACGGTGAGGACATTGAGGGCCGCTCTGGTGCCCAGAAACCAACCCAGCGCCTTCCACTGCCTTAGATGCTGCAAGTGTATTGGTTGTAATTGTAAATGAATGAACCACTCTGTTTATATTCCAATGAAATGCCAAGAGAACTCATACCAAGACGTCCCCACATTTAAATATTTTAGACAAACACGGTCCTTTGTGGTGTTCAGGCCCTCACAGTGAGAGAGTATTTATTGAATAATTTGCAGAATCATCATCACAGGATATCAGTTGAATGATTTCTGGAAGAAGAGTCAAGTATTCTTCCAGATGAGACCAAGAGTGAGGGAATGTTTGCATTGCAGAGCTCTGAGAACATTAAGGGGGGAGGCATTTAAACATCTTCTGTGTGCTAGATGTTGTTGTAAAGTGCTCTTGCTTCACAACAAACTTGCATCCTTGCTGTCCACCCCCGCCCCAAGGGGAGAAATAAATGACAGCCGGTTTCCCATTGTGGGAAGTTTTAGGAAGCTCGTTGGATTCTAGAGCCCAAATTCCTTTCTCATGTTCAGTAGCTCAGTTGTGTCCAACTCTTTCTGACCCCATGAACTGCAGCACACCAGGCTTTCCCACCATTCACGGTCTCCCAGACTTTTCTCAAACTCATATCCATTGAGTCAGTGATGCCATCCAGCCATCTCATCTCTTGCCTTCAGTCTTTCCCAGCATCAGGGTCTTTTCCAGTGAGTCAGCTCTTCGCATCAGATGGCCAGAGTATTGGAGATTCAGCTTCAACATCAAGCCTTCCAATGGATATGCAGGATCAATTTCCTTAAAGGTAGATTAGTTTGATCTCCTTGCTGTCCAAAGGACTCTCAAGAGTCTTTTCCAGCACCACAATCTGAAAGCATCAAATCTTTGATACTCAGCCTTCTTTATGGACCCACTCTCACATCGGTACATGACTCCTGGGAAAACCATAGCTTTGACTAGATGGACCTTTGTTGGCAAAGTGATGTCTCTGCTTTTTAATATGCTGTCTAGATATGTCATAGCTTTTCTTCCAGGGAGCAAGCTTCTTTAATTTCTTAGCTGTAGTCTCTATCCACAGTGATTTTGGATCCCAAGAAAATAAAATCTGTCAAAGCTTTTGTTTTTCCCCATCTGTTTGCCTTAAAGGAATTGAGGGCCTGTCCAAAAAAGTTGTATTGGTTGTTAATTGTAAATGAATGAACCACTCTGTTTATATTCCAATGAAATGCCAAGAGAACTCATACCAAGACGTCCCCACATTTAAATATTTTAGACAAACACGGTCCTTTGTGGTGTTCAGGCCCTCACAGTGAGAGAGTATTTATTGAATAATTTGCAGAATCATCATCACAGGATATCAGTTGAATGATTTCTGGAAGAAGAGTCAAGTATTCTTCCAGATGAGACCAAGAGTGAGGGAATGTTTGCATTGCAGAGCTCTGAGAACATTAAGGGGGGAGGCATTTAAACATCTTCTGTGTGCTAGATGTTGTTGTAAAGTGCTCTTGCTTCACAACAAACTTGCATCCTTGCTGTCCACCCCGCCCCAAGGGGAGAAATAAATGACAGCCGGTTTCCCATTGTGGGAAGTTTTAGGAAGCTCGTTGGATTCTAGAGCCCAAATTCCTTTCTCATGTTCAGTAGCTCAGTTGTGTCCAACTCTTTCTGACCCCATGAACTGCAGCACACCAGGCTTTCCCACCATTCACGGTCTCCCAGACTTTTCTCAAACTCATATCCATTGAGTCAGTGATGCCATCCAGCCATCTCATCTCTTGCCTTCAGTCTTTCCCAGCATCAGGGTCTTTTCCAGTGAGTCAGCTCTTCGCATCAGATGGCCAGAGTATTGGAGATTCAGCTTCAACATCAAGCCTTCCAATGGATATGCAGGATCAATTTCCTTAAAGGTAGATTAGTTTGATCTCCTTGCTGTCCAAAGGACTCTCAAGAGTCTTTTCCAGCACCACAATCTGAAAGCATCAAATCTTTGATACTCAGCCTTCTTTATGGACCCACTCTCACATCGGTACATGACTCCTGGGAAAACCATAGCTTTGACTAGATGGACCTTTGTTGGCAAAGTGATGTCTCTGCTTTTTAATATGCTGTCTAGATATGTCATAGCTTTTCTTCCAGGGAGCAAGCTTCTTTTAATTTCTTAGCTGTAGTCTCTGTCCACAGTGATTTTGGATCCCAAGAAAATAAAATCTGTCAAAGCTTTTGTTTTTCCCCATCTGTTTGCCATGAGTATTTATTTAAAGTGGTACTTATTTATTTAATATAATTATTTATTTGACTGGATCAGGTGTTAGTTGCACCACAAACTCTCTTGTGACAGACAGGCTCCAGGGTGCTTGGGCTCAGTAACTCTACTGTATATGAGATCTTAGTTCCCTGTCCAGGGATCAAACCCAAGTCCTCTACACTGCAAGGCAGAGTCTTGTTTTTTCTTTTTTTTAATTTTTGGCCTCTTTTATTGTTTATTTATTTATTTTATTTTCATCCATCTTTGTTCTTTGGCCTGTGTGGGCCTGCCATTGCAGTGGCCTCTCTTTGTTGCAGGGCAATAGCTCTGGGGCACATGCGCTCCAGAGTGCTGGCTCATAATTGGACACGACGGTCCAGCTGCTCCACAGCAAGTGGGATGTTCCCGGGCCAGGGATTGAAATGGTGCCCCTTGCACTGCAAGGTGGACTCTTTACCCACTAGACCACCAGGGAAGCCTGCAAGACAGATTCTTAGCCATGGAACCACTAAAGACGTCTTCCATATTTATTTTGCTGCCCCTCAGATTTTCTCCAGCTACCCCTGCCCCTTCCCTCCCTTGCCTGTCCAGGAAGGCGCCTCAGCAAGTTCTTACAAACCCGTGACTTGATTAATTGCCTGATCACCCTCACAGTGGCTTGGGTACCCTCTCTCTCCTGGTATCTTGGGCCAAGCAGGGCATAGAGCTGTGTATGTGTGCATTTACTTGGCTCTTCCTCTACATAGACAGGAAGGTCCTTGAGGGCAGAAACTGTGTCTTGCTCATGACTCTGTGTTCCCTTAGCCTCATGTACTTCCTAGCCCTTTGGAGGCACCCAGTATGTTTTTTTTTAAGAACAAATGACAGCAGAAACTCATCTGCAAGCAAAGATCTCCAGAAACACTTCAGCATGTGTGCATGTGTTGTGCTTCAGAATATTTTAGCAACATTTTCCAGATTTAATTGAGGCTTCTGGGAAGCCTTGCTGTGTTCTTCCTTGCAAAAAATAGAAGGTCGTTACCAGGAAGTCTCCGTGTACCATATTTATCTGGTGAGTTTTGAAAATACTGAGTAATGGGACTAATGACTCAACATAGTAGTTTCCAAACTGTGAGGTAATCTTTGGGCTTTGCAAGGTTATTATATTAAGTGTACTTTTAGTCTGTCAGTAAAAATAAAAAGCCTGTATTTTCACATTAGAATTCAAAGAACATCTGCTGCGTATTGTAAATAACATATTTTGAAAACCAACTGATGCATACTCAGCCTGCCTCCGCCTGCTAACTGTAGCCGGTCCTTAAGACGGGGTTCAGTGAGCCACCGGGACAGCTCTTTCCGTACCACCCAACCATGTCCCAAATCCATCTTTGTTCTTTGGCCTGTGTGGGCCTGCCATTGCAGTGGCCTCTCTTGTTGCAGGGCAATAGCTCTGGGGCACATGCGCTCCAGAGTGCTGGCTCATAATTGGACACGACGGTCCAGCTGCTCCACAGCAAGTGGGATGTTCCCGGGCCAGGGATTGAAATGGTGCCCCTTGCACTGCAAGGTGGACTCTTTACCCACTAGACCACCAGGGAAGCCTGCAAGACAGATTCTTAGCCATGGAACCACTAAAGACGTCTTCCATATTTATTTTGCTGCCCCTCAGATTTTCTCCAGCTACCCCTGCCCCTTCCCTCCCTTGCCTGTCCAGGAAGGCGCCTCAGCAAGTTCTTACAAACCCGTGACTTGATTAATTGCCTGATCACCCTCACAGTGGCTTGGGTACCCTCTCTCTCCTGGTATCTTGGGCCAAGCAGGGCATAGAGCTGTGTATGTGTGCATTTACTTGGCTCTTCCTCTACATAGACAGGAAGGTCCTTGAGGGCAGAAACTGTGTCTTGCTCATGACTCTGTGTTCCCTTAGCCTCATGTACTTCCTAGCCCTTTGGAGGCACCCAGTATGTTTTTTTTTAAGAACAAATGACAGCAGAAACTCATCTGCAAGCAAAGATCTCCAGAAACACTTCAGCATGTGTGCATGTGTTGTGCTTCAGAATATTTTAGCAACATTTTCCAGATTTAATTGAGGCTTCTGGGAAGCCTTGCTGTGTTCTTCCTTGCAAAAAATAGAAGGTCGTTACCAGGAAGTCTCCGTGTACCATATTTATCTGGTGAGTTTTGAAAATACTGAGTAATGGGACTAATGACTCAACATAGTAGTTTCCAAACTGTGAGGTAATCTTTGGGCTTTGCAAGGTTATTATATTAAGTGTACTTTTTAGTCTGTCAGTAAAAAATAAAAAGCCTGTATTTTCACATTAGAATTCAAAGAACATCTGCTGCGTATTGTAAATAACATATTTTGAAAACCAACTGATGCATACTCAGCCTGCCTCCGCCTGCTAACTGTAGCCGGTCCTTAAGACGGGGTTCAGTGAGCCACCGGGACAGCTCTTTCCGTACCACCCCACCATCTCCCATAAATCTCCAGACGCCCGTGGCCCCTTTGACACACTCGGCAGTGTGAGGTTTTCATTTTCCTCTTTTCAGCTGGGATCAGAAAGGAAGTGGATTCCTGGATGATTGAGAGCTATGGAGAGTGTTTGGTTTTTTTTTTTTTTTTCATGGAGTTAAGCATAAAGAGGTTTTCCACTGAGGCCCTTCCTTACCCCTAAGGATATAAAACCTCAGAGAGCCACCACTTGCCTGGGACTGGTGGCCGCTCCCACTTCGAACTAAGGGTGTACTGTTTGTTGGTCTGCTTGCAGGGAGGATCCCAAAGGGCAGTGCTCAGGGCTCCTCTGTCTAAGCCAGGCCTTCTCCTAGCAGCAACGTCAAGTCCTCCGGCCCAAATCTCACCTCCTTGTGGGACTGAAAATCTCAGTCAGCTTTCTCCATCGTTCCTTCTCAGTTTGTCTTGTTAGCACTCTTTCCTAGCAAGTAAGCACCATATGTCTTCTTGGGGAACGTGTTTTCAGGAGATTCCCAGCACATGTGTGCCAGCTTGGAAGAGTGGAGGAGGCTGTTGGGTTCACCAGTCATCCTCACCAGAGTGCAGCGTTTGAGGGGCACCCTCTGCCCTGTGGGCTGGTTTGTCCTGAAGCCTGAGCCCAGTATTTCCCTGACACCTTCTGGTGTCACAGAAAATAGCCTAGCTCGCCACCGGGTGTTTTTGAGCTACAGAGAGAGCCTGGATCCCCTCTCTCCAGTGGTTCCGTGTTATCCCGGGCAGATTGTGTCCCACAAACACCCCTTCCTTGATCTTGATCTCTGTCCTCGTGGAGAAGATAATACAGACTGATGATACACGAGGGATTTTGTGTGCTCTTCCTTTGCTTCCTTGCTCTTAGCCCGTCGTCAGTGCCAAAGCATGCAGCTGATATGTCCTGCGTTTGAAATCATTCATTTTCTGCAGCATGGCATCCAGCGTCCCTCTTCTAAATTTTAACACCTGTCTCCTTTGAAAGCCAGCTTGTCGAGCATCCAATTTGTCTTTTTCTTCTTCTTCTTCACTTTCCCTTTTTTCCCTTGCACTCAGGCTTTTATCAAAAACCAGACAGAGGGTAAGCCACTGACACCTCATGGCACGCAAAGCTTGAAGCGTCGTCTTCATTCACCTTGACATCTTTGCGGCAGAGAGAAAGCAAGGGTTGGGCACCTGCTCTATTCATTCCGGCTTCCACCAGAGCTCCCTCTTTGAAAGCGGCTTCACAAACAGCCTCATTGGTTGTTATTGCTGGATACCTGTCTCCCTGGAGGTTTTACCAGTTGTTTTGAAAGGCTGGCTGTTTTCTGTTCCCTGGAGAATTCGTCTTACCTCGGCCTCTTCATTGCCTTCCCTGCAAAGGATCACTTAATAATTCCCAGCCCTTATTTTGAGTTTTCCTGTGTGCCGGCAGCTTTGCGTGGTTTCATGTCATTCTTAGAACAAGCTTTTGAGGTAGTGCCCATTTTAAAGATGGGGAGACTGATACATGAGACATTATCTCCCTTAGTGGAATTAAGACATGAATCAGAGCATTTGAACTTGAATACCCAGGCTGTTCACAAATAAGCTAAACTGCTGGAAGCCCTTTGAGGTAGTGCCCATTTTAAAGAGACTGAGTGGAGGAGGCTGTTGGGTTCACCAGTCATCCTCACCAGAGTGCAGCGTTTGAGGGGCACCCTCTGCCCTGTGGGCTGGTTTGTCCTGAAGCCTGAGCCCAGTATTTCCCTGACACCTTCTGGTGTCACAGAAAATAGCCTAGCTCGCCACCGGGTGTTTTTGAGCTACAGAGAGAGCCTGGATCCCCTCTCTCCAGTGGTTCCGTGTTATCCCGGGCAGATTGTGTCCCACAAACACCCCTTCCTTGATCTTGATCTCTGTCCTCGTGGAGAAGATAATACAGACTGATGATACACGAGGGATTTTGTGTGCTCTTCCTTTGCTTCCTTGCTCTTAGCCCGTCGTCAGTGCCAAAGCATGCAGCTGATATGTCCTGCGTTTGAAATCATTCATTTTCTGCAGCATGGCATCCAGCGTCCCTCTTCTAAATTTTAACACCTGTCTCCTTTGAAAGCCAGCTTGTCGAGCATCCAATTTGTCTTTTTCTTCTTCTTCTTCACTTTCCCTTTTTTCCCTTGCACTCAGGCTTTTATCAAAAACCAGACAGAGGGTAAGCCACTGACACCTCATGGCACGCAAAGCTTGAAGCGTCGTCTTCATTCACCTTGACATCTTTGCGGCAGAGAGAAAGCAAGGGTTGGGCACCTGCTCTATTCATTCCGGCTTCCACCAGAGCTCCCTCTTTGAAAGCGGCTTCACAAACAGCCTCATTGGTTGTTATTGCTGGATACCTGTCTCCCTGGAGGTTTTACCAGTTGTTTTGAAAGGCTGGCTGTTTTCTGTTCCCTGGAGAATTCGTCTTACCTCGGCCTCTTCATTGCCTTCCCTGCAAAGGATCACTTAATAATTCCCAGCCCTTATTTTGAGTTTTCCTGTGTGCCGGCAGCTTTGCGTGGTTTCATGTCATTCTTAGAACAAGCTTTTGAGGTAGTGCCCATTTTAAAGATGGGGAGACTGATACATGAGACATTATCTCCCTTAGTGGAATTAAGACATGAATCAGAGCATTTGAACTTGAATACCCAGGCTGTTCACAAATAAGCTAAACTGCTGGATTTCACTGTCAATCACTCGTTTGGATTTTGGTGACCATAGTCCTATTTACCTGTGGATGGACTAGATTTCAGCAAAAATTAAGTGACTGAAAGATAATCTATGATCTGAAGTTCTAAAGGATAAGACAAACTCCCACCAATTGCTGTGGCTCAGTAGATCAGCAATTCTCAGTAGCACAGAAGATATTAACAAGAGTGGTGGGGAAGGCATGGTAAGGAGCCATAAGAGAGAGAGAGTGAGGACCTCGTTCTGATACAGCCCAGGGTGACAGAAGAGTCATGGTAATCACTGGCTAATCACGATTCTAAGACAGCACAGTGTTCACCTAACTAGTAGCTACCACTGGTTGAACATATATGTTATATGTCAGACTGATACCCTATGCTTTCATTTAATAACCCCTCATAATCCTACGAGATGAGTGTTATCTCACAGAAGAGTAGGCTCAGGAAGTTTATCTTGACCCAAATTTCAGATCTTAAATGAAAAAAAAAATCAGTGAGATTTAATCCCAAAGCTGTCTGTCTTCAAAGTCCGTACTCTGTTCCTCTTTCCTCGCCAGCCTCTACCCATTGTGAGATTTAATCAGAGTCATTGTCGTCATTATTAGGCCATCCTACTAATACATGAAAGAAATGGACCAGAGAGTGTGACTGAGCAGGGTGTACAAAGGTTTCTACCCTGACCCCATAGATAAACTTATCACCTTCAATGGGTCCCGTCACTTAGTTGCCATGTTTTTAATGTAGGTAGGATTTTCAGTAGACAGCCTTGAGAATTACTTCCTCAAATGATCAGTGGTTGTCAGACTTTGTAGAGGAGCACAGATTACAGGTTCAGGGAGCCTTCAGAAGTCAAGGGACCTGGGGACCTCACTTAACTCTCTGCAACATCAGCTATTCATACATCATAGTGAATAATTTCAAGGTTTGTTTTAGCTCTAAATGTTTGTTTGATTGCTCTCCACTCTCAGGCCATTTACGTTTACAACACAGAGGAAGAGCCCTGTTAGCCAGTGATGATGTAGTTAGTTAATTGAGAAATCAGAGCATTTGAACTTGAATACCCAGGCTGTTCACAAATAAGCTAAACTGCTGGATTTCACTGTCAATCACTGTTTGGATTTTGGTGACCATAGTCCTATTTACCTGTGGATGGACTAGATTTCAGCAAAAATTAAGTGACTGAAAGATAATCTATGATCTGAAGTTCTAAAGGATAAGACAAACTCCCACCAATTGCTGTGGCTCAGTAGATCAGCAATTCTCAGTAGCACAGAAGATATTAACAAGAGTGGTGGGGAAGGCATGGTAAGGAGCCATAAGAGAGAGAGAGTGAGGACCTCGTTCTGATACAGCCCAGGGTGACAGAAGAGTCATGGTAATCACTGGCTAATCACGATTCTAAGACAGCACAGTGTTCACCTAACTAGTAGCTACCACTGGTTGAACATATATGTTATATGTCAGACTGATACCCTATGCTTTCATTTAATAACCCCTCATAATCCTACGAGATGAGTGTTATCTCACAGAAGAGTAGGCTCAGGAAGTTTATCTTGACCCAAATTTCAGATCTTAAATGAAAAAAAAAATCAGTGAGATTTAATCCCAAAGCTGTCTGTCTTCAAAGTCCGTACTCTGTTCCTCTTTCCTCGCCAGCCTCTACCCATTGTGAGATTTAATCAGAGTCATTGTCGTCATTATTAGGCCATCCTACTAATACATGAAAGAAATGGACCAGAGAGTGTGACTGAGCAGGGTGTACAAAGGTTTCTACCCTGACCCCATAGATAAACTTATCACCTTCAATGGGTCCCGTCACTTAGTTGCCATGTTTTTAATGTAGGTAGGATTTTCAGTAGACAGCCTTGAGAATTACTTCCTCAAATGATCAGTGGTTGTCAGACTTTGTAGAGGAGCACAGATTACAGGTTCAGGGAGCCTTCAGAAGTCAAGGGACCTGGGGACCTCACTTAACTCTCTGCAACATCAGCTATTCATACATCATAGTGAATAATTTCAAGGTTTGTTTTAGCTCTAAATGTTTGTTTGATTGCTCTCCACTCTCAGGCCATTTACGTTTACAACACAGAGGAAGAGCCCTGTTAGCCAGTGATGATGTAGTTAGTTAATTGAGAAAGCCATTTACTGGAAGAAGTTGTAAAAAAAAGAAACATGTTATCAACATTTAATTTAAGAAAGAGAAGCTTTATTGTAGTGTAAACGATGTATAAGAAACTACACATACTTAGGTATACTATTTGGTACATTTTGATATATGATACTATCCCTAATAATCACCATTACAGTCAGGCTAGTGAGCATACCTGTCAACCTGAAGTTTCCTCGTGCCCCTTCTGGTGACTTCCTCGTCTTCATCCCTCCCACCACACAAAGCAACCGCTGATCTCCTTTCTGTCACTACAGATAACATATTTTCTACATAATTATTTAGAGTTTTTTGGTGTAGTAAGCCATGAACAAACTATATTTTTCCATTTATATAGATTGTCCTTAATTTTTCTTATGGTTATTATAAAGTATTATTATATGTATGTTATTATAAAGTATTATACTTTTTAATGCACACATCTTTCAGATTTTTTGTCAGAATTATCCCGAAATATTTTGGTTTTTTTGGAAGCTGTTATAAAAGACACAATTTTTTAAATTTTTCATTCTATTTTTTGATTGTTGCTATTAGTGCAGTTAATTTTTGCAATGATTTTTCATGGTGTATAACAATTATGGTATGATATTGTAATGTATTCTATGTATTTGGCAGTTACACTAAATTCCCTTTCTGTCATACAGACTACATGTTCAGAGTATTCTATAGTGTATATATGTATTTTGGTCTTCTTTCATTCTACATGATTCTTTAGCCAGTTGGATGCAAAGATGGGGTGTGAGTGGTATCGCTCGGTAAACTGCACAGCGAGCGTAGTGGAAAAGATTGGTTACTCGAGGGAATCAGGGAAACAGAAGTTGTTTGCAAGCTTTTAGAACTCGTGTGTTGCTGCAAACATTGCTCCTAACCTTCAACATCCACGGGGATAATGAACTTTTGTTCACAAGCCCTACTTTGTAAGGAACACAAGTAAATCAACTTTGTTTACAGGTTGAAAAGTAACCACGGCCTAAGGTATGTTTGTTTGATTGCTCTCCACTCTCAGGCCATTTACGTTTACAACACAGAGGAAGAGCCCTGTTAGCCAGTGATGATGTAGTTAGTTAATTGAGAAAGCCATTTACTGGAAGAAGTTGTAAAAAAAAGAAACATGTTATCAACATTTAATTTAAGAAAGAGAAGCTTTATTGTAGTGTAAACGATGTATAAGAAACTACACATACTTAGGTATACTATTTGGTACATTTTGATATATGATACTATCCCTAATAATCACCATTACAGTCAGGCTAGTGAGCATACCTGTCAACCTGAAGTTTCCTCGTGCCCCTTCTGGTGACTTCCTCGTCTTCATCCCCTCCCCACCACACAAAGCAACCGCTGATCTCCTTTCTGTCACTACAGATAACATATTTTCTACATAATTATTTAGAGTTTTTTGGTGTAGTAAGCCATGAACAAACTATATTTTTCCATTTATATAGATTGTCCTTAATTTTTCTTATGGTTATTATAAAGTATTATTATATGTATGTTATTATAAAGTATTATACTTTTTAATGCACACATCTTTCAGATTTTTTGTCAGAATTATCCCGAAATATTTTGGTTTTTTTGGAAGCTGTTATAAAAGACACAATTTTTTAAATTTTTCATTCTATTTTTTGATTGTTGCTATTAGTGCAGTTAATTTTTGCAATGATTTTTCATGGTGTATAACAATTATGGTATGATATTGTAATGTATTCTATGTATTTGGCAGTTACACTAAATTCCCTTTCTGTCATACAGACTACATGTTCAGAGTATTCTATAGTGTATATATGTATTTTGGTCTTCTTTCATTCTACATGATTCTTTAGCCAGTTGGATGCAAAGATGGGGTGTGAGTGGTATCGCTCGGTAAACTGCACAGCGAGCGTAGTGGAAAAGATTGGTTACTCGAGGGAATCAGGGAAACAGAAGTTGTTTGCAAGCTTTTAGAACTCGTGTGTTGCTGCAAACATTGCTCCTAACCTTCAACATCCACGGGGATAATGAACTTTTGTTCACAAGCCCTACTTTGTAAGGAACACAAGTAAATCAACTCTGATTTATGTTCACAGGTTGAAAAGTAACCACGGCCTAAGGTAGCTTCTTACATCAGCTTTAACTACAATGATAGCAAATATGATTTGGCTGAAAGAACCCTGGTTTTGAGGTCAGATGAGTCTGATTATCCTGGAGGAGGAAGTGGCAACCCACTCCAGTATTCTCGCCTGGAGAATCCCCACGAACAGAGGGGCCTGGCAGGCTAGCGTCCACGGGGTCACAAAGAGTTGGACACAACTGAGCGACTTAAGCACGCACACACAAGTCTGATTATCAGCATCTCTGTGTTGTTGAGCAAGCTGGGCACATTCGTGTTTCAGAAGGTCACCTTGAAGAGTGAAGGGGCATTTATTCTGTGTCGGTGTAGGTATCCCTTCTTTATGGGTTTGGTTTCCATTCCAATGCGTATGACAGTGCACTGTCTCCAGTCAGATGATCCTTCCGCCTGCAGCTACCCCACCTCCAGCCCTTCCCAGTGTCTGTTGAAAGCGAAGAAGGCAGAGCATCCAAGGCACAGGAAGCATCTTGAGCAGATTAGGAGACAGGGAAGTGAAAAGCTTGCAGGGGAAGGTGTGAGCAGTCAGGATTCTGCTTGGGAGGCGGTTCCTTGTTGAGGTGGAGTGGAGGCGGAGTGGAAGGGTAGACCAGGGTTGGGAGCATGCCAAGCCTTAAAGACGGAAGGAGGTGGTAGGCAGTGGAGAGCCTGTGAAACTTGTTTTTTGAAGGGAGAACTCATGGTGAGAGCCGTGCCAAAGATTCTCCAACCTTGACTGCCTCGGAGTCACCTGGGAACTTGTTAAAAATACATATACCTCAGGCCCCACCCAGACCTGCTCAATCCTAATCTATAGGTTGGGGTCAAGGCATCTGTATTTTTAACAAGCTCCCCAGGTGATTCTCATGCACGCCAAAGTTTAGAAACCACTGCTTTGGAAGGTTAATCTGGCAGCAGTGTGCGAGATGGATTGGAGCCGAGAGAGCCTGGAGGTTCGGAGACCTGCTAGCAAGCAATCGCAGCAGTGTTCCCGGCAGGAGATAATGAGGTTGGGGGCTGTGGGAACGGAAGGGAGGCATCAGACAGGGGAGGTAGTTTTGAGAGGCAGTCAGCATGGACCAGGTAGCCAATTTGATGAGAAGCGCACAAGAGAAATGAGACTTAACAAATATTGCCAAGGTTGAGAGCCAGGTTTTCCACCACAGGAGGGCAGCCGTAACAGAATCCCCAGGGACCCCATTCAGATTACATACACCTGCTCCCCCTTCCACCCTCACCTCCCACACCCTTCACCTCTCCCACAGCCCCTGGGGCAAAGCAGGGAGACGCAGGGGGAGTGGGAGAGAGGGAAGCTCCTGCAGGTGACCCTGCTGTCCGAGGCTCTGTGACTGTGAGAATTGATACCTCGGGGGGCGTGGTGAGACTAGGAGGGAGGGGCCGGGGTGTGTTCCATGTGGAAGGGCAGAGCTGGAGCTGACAGCAGAGTGAAGAGTAGCCCTGGGAGCTGGGGAGTGGGAACTCCGCGGGGGATGCGCACGGGAAAGGCCTCCCCTCAGAGGTTACAGAGGAGACAAGTCACACTGTGGAGAGAAGAGGAAAGGTACCAGAGAGAAAGCTGCTGTTCAGTGGTCACATGCAGGAGGAGGTCAAGAGGAGCTGGCGGAGAGGCGTGAGGACACTGCTCTCTTCCTGTGTCCAGAGAGCTCAGGGCCAAGGAAGGCCTGCGCGAGTGGGCAGAGCTCTGGCTCCTCCAGCTGTCCTCTGGCGTGGTTGCCTTCAGGGGTCAGTTCAGTCTCCTGGAGCGTGTGGCAGGTTCATGTAAAGGGACCAGTCCTCCACAGACACACGTGTTCAAAATCTCCTTTCCTAACGCCAGTGTCTTTCTGCTGATGTGTCCCAGACAAAGAAGGGGCTTCCCTGGTGGCGTAGGAGTAGAGGGTCCACCTGCCAATGCAGGAGACGTGGTTCGATCCCTGGGTCAGGAAGATTCCTAGAGAAGGAAATGGCAACCTATTCCATTATTCTTACCTGGAAAATTCCATGAACCAAGGAACCTGGCCGGCTACAAATCCATGGAGTCATGAAGAGTCAGACGCAACTGAGCAACTGAGCACACTCATGCACAGCAGACAAAGAGACTGACAGGTTTTTAGTATGATAGACTATCCCCAGGTTTCTGATCCACTCATAACCCTTCTAGACACATTTTTTTGGTCTAGGACAGCCAAATATGAGATATTACATATCATCATAGTGCTTCGGGGTCCTGGCTCCCACCAAAGTTTCAGACCCGAGTGATCTCACACTGTGAAAATAGGGACCCCATTCAGATTACATACACCTGCTCCCCTTCCACCCTCACCTCCCACCCTTCACCTCTCCCACAGCCCCTGGGGCAAAGCAGGGAGACGCAGGGGGAGTGGGAGAGAGGTGAGCGCCTGCAGGTGACCCTGCTGTCCGAGGCTCGGTGACTGTGGGAAGGGGTACCTCGGGGGGCGTGGTGAGACTAGGAGGAGGGGCCGGGGTGTGTTCCATGTGGAAGGGCAGAGCTGGAGCTGACAGCAGAGTGAAGAGTAGCCCTGGGAGCTGGGGAGTGGGAACTCCGCGGGGGATGCGCACGGGAAAGGCCTCCCCTCAGAGGTTACAGAGGAGACAAGTCACACTGTGGAGAGAAGAGGAAAGGTACCAGAGAGAAAGCTGCTGTTCAGTGGTCACATGCAGGAGGAGGTCAAGAGGAGCTGGCGGAGAGGCGTGAGGACACTGCTCTCTTCCTGTGTCCAGAGAGCTCAGGGCCAAGGAAGGCCTGCGCGAGTGGGCAGAGCTCTGGCTCCTCCAGCTGTCCTCTGGCGTGGTTGCCTTCAGGGGTCAGTTCAGTCTCCTGGAGCGTGTGGCAGGTTCATGTAAAGGGACCAGTCCTCCACAGACACACGTGTTCAAAATCTCCTTTCCTAACGCCAGTGTCTTTCTGCTGATGTGTCCCAGACAAAGAAGGGGCTTCCCTGGTGGCGTAGGAGTAGAGGGTCCACCTGCCAATGCAGGAGACGTGGTTCGATCCCTGGGTCAGGAAGATTCCCTAGAGAAGGAAATGGCAACCTATTCCATTATTCTTACCTGGAAAATTCCATGAACCAAGGAACCTGGCCGGCTACAAATCCATGGAGTCATGAAGAGTCAGACGCAACTGAGCAACTGAGCACACTCATGCACAGCAGACAAAGAGACTGACAGGTTTTTAGTATGATAGACTATCCCCAGGTTTCTGATCCACTCATAACCCTTCTAGACACATTTTTTTGGTCTAGGACAGCCAAATATGAGATATTACATATCATCATAGTGCTTCGGGGTCCTGGCTCCCCACCAAAGTTTCAGACATTCTGCCTGTATTCTGTGATCTCACACTGTGAAAATAGGATGGTGTGTTTTGGAGGCACCTCCAGGGTGCCCCGCAATTGGCACATCTTAACTAGAAGAAAACAAATTGAATGAACTACACAATAGAGAGGAAGGCTATTTGTATCAGCTTAGGAAGTGGAGAATTGCAGGGAGATGCCATCTATCCATGGTGCTGTGAAGCTGTGGTTCTTGACATGGCCACATTAAAAACTGGCCAGGGGCTTCCCTGGTGGTCCAGTGGGTAAAGACACTGCCTTGCAGTGCAAGGGGTGCCAGTTCAATCCCTGGCCTGGGAAGATCCCACGTGCCGTGGAGCGGCTGGACTGATGCGTCCAACTACCAAGCTGGAGCTCTGGAGTGCATGCGCCCAGAGCCAGTGCTCTGCAGTGAGAGAGGCCACTGCAGTGGGAGGCCCACACAGGCCAAAGAACAAAGATGAAAATAAATGAAAGACCAATAGAAGTGCCCCCCCCACAAAAAAAAAACACTGGCCACCCCTGCTGTTGGCCAGCCCCAGCTATGACCGTGGCTACACGGGGACATAGGGCCAGCTGTCTCAGAAGGTGCTGTGTAAGCCTGACACCGCATCACATTCCATTGCAAATAAGGCCAATGCATTGTCCACTTAAAAAAGAAAAGTCACAACTGAAAAATTGAGTTATGTTTTGTTCGTTGGGAAAGTTTAGGACTTCCAGCTGGGAGACAGCATCTCAAGTGACCCTGAGAGAACTTCTTCCGAGGAGGCTGGAGGAGGAGCCAGTTATATAAAACTTTGCAACAAAGAGCAGGTAGTCTGAACATCAAAAGATTATTGTTAATTAAGGAAAACCAGATATCTCAAATAAAGGAATTCTGCGTGTTTCTGTGTATGCGAAGATGCAAGAGCCTGGGCTTCCTGAACTCATTCCTTGCATGTGCATCCCAGCTCTCTGGGGCCAATATCCTGCGATTTGACTTTTCACCTCCTTAGTTTCTTGCTTCCTTGCTCATTGCTCCCTGTAGGGAGTGGCAGCAGGTGACAGCTGCCTGCCAGACCATAAGTATTGTTTTTCCTGGACCCCCTCCAGGCTCAGAAATTCACATTTGGAAGGCTGGAATTGCTGATGGCTGTGCCATCCTTGTTTATTGATATGGCAGGAAGTAACTCCATTTCTCAGTGTAAAACTTATTTTATCTTTGATTAGCCTCAATACATATCTCACTTTCTGAGTAAGGAAACTGAGGCACCAAGTAAGGAAGAAATGATTCCCTGGTTAAACAGCTCAGGAGGTATTGGGAAGGAGATCTGACCTGGTGTGGAGAGTGTAGCACACTCTTCCAGAGGGGCTTCCGCTGTGGGACCTCATTTAGGGGAATATGGTTAAATTAGAGAAAGCCTTGCATATAGAAGGAACGATGGTTGAAGAGTCACTCAGAGTTGGGCCTGGGCATAACTCTCATCCCACTTCCTCACTGTATGGTCTTGGGCAGTTTGTTGGACCTTCAGTTTCTGAGCTTCAGTCTCAGATGTTAAGGGAAGGCAATCGTATTTATCTCCTGAGAGTAGTATTGGAAATTGAATATCATGGGACTAGTTGGCACATAGTTGGTCCCTCACAGTTGCTAACTGTTAGAATAATGACAGAGGTTTTCCGCTGGCATCATCAGTGCAGCGGTCCCCAACCTTTTGGGCACCAGGGACCAGTTTTGTGGAAGACAGTTTTTCCACGGACTGGGGTGTGGAGATGGTTTCTGGATGATTCAGGTATATTGCATTTGTTATGCTCTTCATTTTTATTATTATTGTGTCAGCTCCACCTCAGATCCCAGAGGTTAGGGGGCCCCTGAAAGAGAATCATGCACTCCTCTGGATGCACCTGAAGAGAAAGCACCTTTTTCATTGTTGCTATTTCTAGTTTAAATTTTAATTTTTTCTTTTTTTTTCCTATTGAAGTGTTATTGCTAGCAGGAATTTGGGCATAGGTGAAATAATTCTGTTAATGAATTCTGCCCTTTAAGTCATTTCTGTGCTGACTAGGACTTTTGGGGTGGGTCTTGGCACCAGGATTTCCCAGGAAGGTGCCCTCACCCCTTATTTACAAGTGAGCTTTTATTGAGCCACCTGCTCAGAAGTTGCAGAATTGCTGAACCATTGCCGCAGGCAGGGCCTGTGATCACAAAATGAAGAAAAACCAGCAGGATGTGAGAGTTTCCACAGCATCAGGAAGAGCAGTCTGCAGTGTCTTGCTGCCACCGCCCCAGGCCGAGATGCAGCCAGCCAAGTCAGCACCTGGAGTTACGTTAGGAGACTTGGCCAGGGTGCCCCCACCCATCCCACACCTTGGGTCCCACTGCTGTGCTCAGTAGCGGTTGCTAATGTAAATGCCGTGCCCTGGCACCACATGTTGAAACAAACTGGAAAGCAGCAGGGTGTTTCTTTCATCAGATCTTCGACTGTCTGCCTGGCATCTGCCTGACTGCCTACCATGGCCAAGGATCTGCCTTCCAGTGAGCATCCTCAAATGTAAATATGCCTCAAAGACACCCTAACTCTGAGGTTTCAAGGTCCCTATCCATTTTCCTCCTCTTACTCTCTCAACAAAAGAAATTGCTTAAGAAGTGGTGAAGGATAAGGCCTCTTTCTGGCTCCCTGTGGCGTCTTTGCCAAAGAAGCTGAGTAGAGTCACAAAAGAATAAATGAAGACTTGGCAGCATGTTTTGATATAAAATTCATTATTGCTTTGTGTATGTGCTAGACAGTTTGGGTTCTCTTAACACTTGTGTAGATATCTATGCAGGTCTCTCAGTACAACCTTCCTGTTTAGAGAGAGGTATGGAAGGAGATCAGAGATATCAGATTACTGGGATTCCCTAGTGGTCCAGTGGGTAAAGAGTCTGTCTTTGCAGTTCAAGGGGCACCGGTTCGATCCCTGGCCCAGGAAGATCCCACGTGCTGCGGAGTGGCTGGAGTGTGGCTGGTGTGTCCAATTATGAGCCAGCACTCTGGAGTGCATGTGCCCAGAGCTGGTGCTCTGCAAAGAGAGAGACCACTGCAACAGGAGGCCCACACAGGCCGAAGAATAAAGGTGGATATAAATAAATAAATAAATAAACCAATGAAAGAGGCCAAAATTTAAAAAAGGAAAAAAAAGATATCAAATGACTGCCCTCGTTCTTCGAGAACTGGTTTGGGGAAAAGCTTGGAAATATTCACAGCCAGATTCAAAGGCAAGAAGCAGGAACGAGTCCAGAAAACTTGGTAACATGGATATTAGTGGTAGTGTCTTTTAAGAGAGGGAAAATTTGAATGTTTTCTGTATATCGTCTCTCTCCTTCATCCTCATGTGTGTTTTCTCTCTTTCTGAGGTCTTATATTTTTCTTGCTTTATAATGCTTTCTGAGTTTCAAGTGAAAAAGCCATCATTCGTCCCTCCACCTTCAGCCTTTGTGGGCAGAGAGTTTTAGAGGGGTGGTTGGAATCCGTCGGGGTCAGAACCCAAGTGTAAGTTCAGGCTTCTGCTCTCAATTGCTGTGTGGCCCTCAGACAGGCCACTTACGCTCTCTTGAGTCTTACATTTCTCATCTGTAAATTACAGACAATGAAACTTATCTCAAAGAATTATCAGGAAGAACAAATACATTTCAGAAAATGTTTTGAGAACTTATTACATGCCAGCGTCATCGGTCACATCCTAACAAGCACAGCTGGCCCTCTGCATGAGCTTAGAACAGTTCACCCATTTCTTTTGCAGCAATGGTCATTATACAAGGAGTTCTCTTCAAGTGTGATTTGTGGGCACAGGCACTGTACTTTTAATGTACTTAAAACAAGTGTGTATTAGCCTTTTCCCTTATAACTAACTCTTCTTCAAAGAACCCTCTTAGACAAATTTTTAAAATGACACCACCCCTTCTGATGCAAGTGAATACTAAAAAATGATATTTGTAGTCTAGGGTTGAACTTCAAAGGTCCACAGTTTTTGTGATACACGATTTTTTCACTTACAAGGCTTTTTCTTTTATATTTTTGCCCCCCTGTAGGAGCTCTTACGCCCCTGTTGGGACATGTAAAAAGATTTTTAAAAATGTATAGAGGACTCTGTCTTTTTTTTTCTTTTTTATGCATCTTTTTTTCCCTCTTCGTAGTTTACCATCAGTAGAGCTTGTTGGTTTGTCACACATTTTCCTACATTTCCTCACCTCTCCCTAGGTTGTTGTTTAGTCATTAAGTTGTGTCCAATTTTTTTGTGACCTCATGGACTGTAGCCCACCAGGCTCTTCCGTCCATGGGATTTGGCAGGCAAGAATACTGGACTGCGTTACCATTTCCTTCTCCAGAGGATCTTCCTGACCCGGGAATTGGACCCTCGTCTTCTGCATTGCAGGCAGATTCTTTACCACTGAGCCACCGGGGAAGGTTGTCATTGCTATATATTGCAGGAATATGGTTCAACATCTTTTCCACCTAAGATGATATAGGGGGAAAAGAAAACACCACCGCAAATCAAACCCAGAAAATTGAGTTTCACGAGCATTTTGGCTAACTGCTTCTTGTACCCGAATTCAATAGGAATTTCACAAGAGCGGCATAATTTAAAATTCAAGTGACAGTTCCTGCTGAAATTTACAATCTATAAATTGGCCTTGGAACCAGTGGAAACCCTCTCCCTTTATGTCAGAAACTAACTGAAGAACTCAAGAAATGTGTCTAGTTCAGGAAAATGCAAATATCAGCTCCATCCTACCCACAGCAGGAAATTAGAAACCTCTTTGGTTAACACAAACGGATTATGATTTCTTCCCCCGCAAGAGAGAAAGGGAGAAAGGAAAGATGCTGGAGGTAGCATTGTATAGCTGGCCCTCTGCATGAGCTTAGAACAGTTCACCCATTTCTTTTGCAGCAATGGTCATTATACAAGGAGTTCTCTTCAAGTGTGATTTGTGGGCACAGGCACTGTACTTTTAATGTACTTAAAACAAGTGTGTATTAGCCTTTTCCCTTATAACTAACTCTTCTTCAAAGAACCCTCTTAGACAAATTTTTAAAATGACACCACCCCTTCTGATGCAAGTGAATACTAAAAAATGATATTTGTAGTCTAGGGTTGAACTTCAAAGGTCCACAGTTTTTGTGATACACGATTTTTTCACTTACAAGGCTTTTTCTTTTATATTTTTGCCCCCCTGTAGGAGCTCTTACGCCCCTGTTGGGACATGTAAAAAGATTTTTAAAAATGTATAGAGGACTCTGTCTTTTTTTTTCTTTTTTATGCATCTTTTTTTCCCTCTTCGTAGTTTACCATCAGTAGAGCTTGTTGGTTTGTCACACATTTTCCTACATTTCCTCACCTCTCCCTAGGTTGTTGTTTAGTCATTAAGTTGTGTCCAATTTTTTTGTGACCTCATGGACTGTAGCCCACCAGGCTCTTCCGTCCATGGGATTTGGCAGGCAAGAATACTGGACTGCGTTACCATTTCCTTCTCCAGAGGATCTTCCTGACCCGGGAATTGGACCCTCGTCTTCTGCATTGCAGGCAGATTCTTTACCACTGAGCCACCGGGGAAGGTTGTCATTGCTATATATTGCAGGAATATGGTTCAACATCTTTTCCACCTAAGATGATATAGGGGGAAAAGAAAACACCACCGCAAATCAAACCCAGAAAATTGAGTTTCACGAGCATTTTGGCTAACTGCTTCTTGTACCCGAATTCAATAGGAATTTCACAAGAGCGGCATAATTTAAAATTCAAGTGACAGTTCCTGCTGAAATTTACAATCTATAAATTGGCCTTGGAACCAGTGGAAACCCTCTCCCTTTATGTCAGAAACTAACTGAAGAACTCAAGAAATGTGTCTAGTTCAGGAAAATGCAAATATCAGCTCCATCCTACCCACAGCAGGAAATTAGAAACCTCTTTGGTTAACACAAACGGATTATGATTTCTTCCCCCGCAAGAGAGAAAGGGAGAAAGGAAAGATGCTGGAGGTAGCATTGTATACCGTAAAACTATATTTATGTGCTAAGACAAGCAGTTGATGTTGTTCTATAAAATATAGTAAACACCTCCTCCCTGCCCTTTTGAATGTCAGTCAGAATTCAGAATCATGAAATTTCATAGTATTACTGGTTAGAAGGGCTTCCCACTGGGAGCAGATGCCATCTCTGTCTTCATAGACTCAGAGAAAGTCCTGACATGTTTCATGGCGTTCATACGTGGAAGTCTGTGAAATGGAAAGGGAAACAGCTTTTTCTGTCAACCTGTCACTGATAGAAGCTTTTACATTCCATCAGAATGACTAAACTTTAAAGCTGTTTTTCTTCAGTGCTGAGTATCTCTCAGAACTCCCAAGTGTTATCAGATTGATAGAGTCCCAGCATACGGGAGAAGACCGAAGCAGTTTGTGGCACGGTATTAAAAATTCATTCAGATACTCGATAAAGCGTGGTTGACAAAAGTGTGAAATGGAATAAGGTAGAGTGAATTTCTTCATGGTTTATTGCCCTTGATTTCTCTACACAAAATAAATAGACAGAATGGACTAAAAATCTCTTCTTTATGAAGGTGGGATCCTGGCAGCTGAAGGCCTGCTCATAAAAACCCTCTCTGTGCCACATACCTTGGCAGTGTTCAGAGTTGGAGGCAATGGAAATTTATTGCTGTTGTGTGCGTTCATATTTCAGACTGAGTGAATATGTAGAGGCTGCTTTTACGAGATTGCTCTCTGTAAAGAACAGAGAAAGAAAACACTTTTTTTTTTTTTCCTGGAGCTTTTTGGGGGGATGGGGACTGGATGGTTTCTGTGGTGTTGATGGTGGTAGCCGTGGCCCCGGTGGCGGCAGCCGTTCTTCCCCTGAAGGTATTTAAGAGAAAACACTCTTTTCATCTTTCCCCTTCCCCCTTCTCTGCCTGCCATCTTGTTTTAAAAGCAATGTAAAGAAAAAGCAAACCTTTAAAGGCGCTGCAAGCCTAGCCCATATTTTTATGTGTGTCCCTCCCTTTCCAGGCCTCCCTCCGCCTCTCTGACCCACCACCCCCTTCCTTTCTTCTGTCCCTGCCTCCTCTCAGAGGACACAGTTAGGAGAGACTTCCCCCAGCTTCCCCGCAGCGGTGGGACAGAATGGCTCGTTGGCTCCAGATATTAACTTCTGTGCTGAAAACCCGGTTGGAGCTGGTGTGACAAATGGATTTTACCTGCTGCCGGAAAACACAGCCCCGTCCCACCCCCTGCACACAGCACACACAGGCCCTTTTCTCCATCTTGCAGAGCCCAACCCAGGGAGCAGGGAACAGAGCGCTGCCCCGCGGCACCATCTGTTCCCACCAGCCTCCACGTTGGGCCCCGGCGGTTACATCTGTTGAGAAGAACAGAGCAGTTGATGAGTTGTTGGAAAGAAGTGTTTGGTCTCCCCCGTCGTCTCCGTTAGTCATTACTGGGATGCTGAGCTCACGTGGGTGTATCTATGTGCACCGCCTCTCAGGCCTCATCTGTATCAATTTGAAATCAGTCACTGGGAGTTAGTTGCAGTCATGGGGGGACCCAGGGCATTTTCCAGTGACATCCATTCTTCTTCGGTTGCAGAAATTCAGGAAACAATTAAAATTCTGATGCATTCCAGGGAGGATTTCAAGTAAATCAGCCAATAGCTGATACCTTGTAAATCCTGGTAGCAAAGCAAAATTAACAACCCAGCCACATCTGTGTACTGTATGCTAAAATAAATAAATTAAGCATGCGTCACCTCCAATAGAGGAAGCAGCTGGCTTGTTCTCAACCTTTCCGTAAGTACCCAAAAGCTACTGATTTGTTAAGTTGTCATTCTCCTTATGGACATCAAGGACTCTCTGCATATGCCAAAAATCGAGCTGGCCAAGTATCAGTAAGTTATGGAAATCCAGACGCTGATTAAACTCAGTTGTAGCTCCTAACTTACAGCTCCTAACAGCTTATGCAGAGAAAAGCTGACATTGTGAGCCAGACTCCATGAGGAGGTAACATCAGATACAACTCGGTTTGGCAGCAAATTTAGGTAGAATTTTGTCTGAACTTGAGAATAATTAATCAGAAAGTCAGTACTTCTTCTCCCCTTAAGCCAAAGACAGTATGGAAGAACTTAAATTAATCACCCCTGTTAATCACGGTGCTACCCACCGAGACTTTCCCAGGATCCTTCTTGGAGCTATTTAGCAGTGATTCCATGTCCTCCTACTTGCTGGCTTCTTTTCACCAAGAGCAGAATCTTCTGTGCTGAAAACCCGGTTGGAGCGGAAAATGGATTTTACCTGCTGCGGAAAACACAGCCCGTCCACCCCTGCACAGCACACACAGGCCCTTTTCTCCATCTTGCAGAGCCCAACCCAGGGAGCAGGGAACAGAGCGCTGCCCCGCGGCACCATCTGTTCCCACCAGCCTCCACGTTGGGCCCCGGCGGTTACATCTGTTGAGAAGAACAGAGCAGTTGATGAGTTGTTGGAAAGAAGTGTTTGGTCTCCCCCGTCGTCTCCGTTAGTCATTACTGGGATGCTGAGCTCACGTGGGTGTATCTATGTGCACCGCCTCTCAGGCCTCATCTGTATCAATTTGAAATCAGTCACTGGGAGTTAGTTGCAGTCATGGGGGGACCCAGGGCATTTTCCAGTGACATCCATTCTTCTTCGGTTGCAGAAATTCAGGAAACAATTAAAATTCTGATGCATTCCAGGGAGGATTTCAAGTAAATCAGCCAATAGCTGATACCTTGTAAATCCTGGTAGCAAAGCAAAATTAACAACCCAGCCACATCTGTGTACTGTATGCTAAAATAAATAAATTAAGCATCGTCACCTCCAATAGAGGAAGCAGCTGGCTTGTTCTCAACCTTTCCGTAAGTACCCAAAAGCTACTGATTTGTTAAGTTGTCATTCTCCTTATGGACATCAAGGACTCTCTGCATATGCCAAAAATCGAGCTGGCCAAGTATCAGTAAGTTATGGAAATCCAGACGCTGATTAAACTCAGTTGTAGCTCCTAACTTACAGCTCCTAACAGCTTATGCAGAGAAAAGCTGACATTGTGAGCCAGACTCCATGAGGAGGTAACATCAGATACAACTCGGTTTGGCAGCAAATTTAGGTAGAATTTTGTCTGAACTTGAGAATAATTAATCAGAAAGTCAGTACTTCTTCTCCCCTTAAGCCAAAGACAGTATGGAAGAACTTAAATTAATCACCCCTGTTAATCACGGTGCTACCCACCGAGACTTTCCCAGGATCCTTCTTGGAGCTATTTAGCAGTGATTCCATGTCCTCCTACTTGCTGGCTTCTTTTTCACCAAGAGCACAAGGGACTGTTTAAAAAAAGATCTCAGAATCCTCCCAAATAAAAG
Organism: Tragulus kanchil; assembly: GCA_022376925.1. Lineage (NCBI taxonomy): Eukaryota > Metazoa > Chordata > Mammalia > Artiodactyla > Tragulidae > Tragulus > Tragulus kanchil. Next base: position 145,490,674 of record JAIOJX010000002.1, on the reverse strand, counting down.
CCATGCATTCTACCAAGATTCTGAATCCACACTGTGTATGGGCGCATATGCTTGTATATGTGATTTACAGAAGTGTTTGTGTTTATCACATTCAGTGGATTTTTTTTTTTTTTTACCTAAAAAGATGCATAAAAATTTTAAAAGGTACAGAATACAGTGGCTGGAAAACAAAACAACACTTAAAAATGCCCCCCCCCCCTTTCAAATTGACAGCATTGCAAAAGAAAGGGCAGGTATGATGTTCATCAAAGAGGCAGCAAAGAAAAGGATTCATGGGGTGGGCTCTCTGAGATTTCAAGACAAAGAGGAGAGAAAACCCATCAGGCCAGACTTCAGAGAGGGCATTCAAGATGAGCGGAGGGTGAATGCCATTCACAGACTCTTCCCTACGAGGAGAAACTGAAGGAAAGGTCAGAGTGAATATGGAATGGAGGAAGATGGGGAGGCAGAACCAACAGAAAAGGACCCACTAAATCCCTTGAAGACAGTAGATGTTGTCATCCATCTAATGCTCAGAGCACCTGGTACATTCCTGGCTCAGAGTACAATCATTGATAATCATCACAGTCTCGCCAGCAGAATACAGCTCGAAATGACTTGCCCCACCTCTCCAGTCCACAAGAAGCTGCTTGCGTTTAGTTCTATGTAAACTCAGTTGTAGCTCGAGCTGGCCAAGTATCAGTAAGTTATGGAAATCCAGACGCTGATTAAACTCAGTTGTAGCTCCTAACTTACAGCTCCTAACAGCTTATGCAGAGAAAAGCTGACATTGTGAGCCAGACTCCATGAGGAGGTAACATCAGATACAACTCGGTTTGGCAGCAAATTTAGGTAGAATTTTGTCTGAACTTGAGAATAATTAATCAGAAAGTCAGTACTTCTTCTCCCCTTAAGCCAAAGACAGTATGGAAGAACTTAAATTAATCACCCCTGTTAATCACGGTGCTACCCACCGAGACTTTCCCAGGATCCTTCTTGGAGCTATTTAGCAGTGATTCCATGTCCTCCTACTTGCTGGCTTCTTTTTCACCAAGAGCACAAGGGACTGTTTAAAAAAAGATCTCAGAATCCTCCCAAATAAAAGCCATGCATTCTACCAAGATTCTGAATCCACACTGTGTATGGGCGCATATGCTTGTATATGTGATTTACAGAAGTGTTTGTGTTTATCACATTCAGTGGATTTTTTTTTTTTTTTACCTAAAAAGATGCATAAAAATTTTAAAAGGTACAGAATACAGTGGCTGGAAAAAAAAACAACACTTAAAATGCCCCCTTTCAAATTGACAGCATTGCAAAAGAAAGGGCAGGTATGATGTTCATCAAAGAGGCAGCAAAGAAAAGGATTCATGGGGTGGGCTCTCTGAGATTTCAAGACAAAGAGGAGAGAAAACCCATCAGGCCAGACTTCAGAGAGGGCATTCAAGATGAGCGGAGGGTGAATGCCATTCACAGACTCTTCCCTACGAGGAGAAACTGAAGGAAAGGTCAGAGTGAATATGGAATGGAGGAAGATGGGGAGGCAGAACCAACAGAAAAGGACCCACTAAATCCCTTGAAGACAGTAGATGTTGTCATCCATCTAATGCTCAGAGCACCTGGTACATTCCTGGCTCAGAGTACAATCATTGATAATCATCACAGTCTCGCCAGCAGAATACAGCTCGAAATGACTTGCCCCACCTCTCCAGTCCACAAGAAGCTGCTTGCGTTTAGTCATGAGTGGGAAGAGTCAGGTACTGTTACCCCCAGGGGTCAGCGGGAGGAGCTTTTAGGAGCCAGTGTCTGCTGAGGCATGAATCTCTCGCACACACCTTACTGTGAGTTTCCTCTGCCCACCGTGCTGGTGACACCAGGCATGCTTGGCACTCTGCAGCCTTCCTCTGGAGACACATACCTTCAAAAATTTCACAGCAAGTACAAGAATTAGCAGTCCTTGAAACCTGAAGAGAATTAGCTATTGTCTCGAGATGATCACAAAAATATGCCGATGGCGACGCGAGGCATTACAAATCCTTCCAGGTTGCTTCTGACCATGTTGTAGAAGTCATTTCAGCTGGCACGTTGCGTGACAGAACAGACTTGAAAACAGTGGTGTGTGCAGCCCTGAAGGTTTCAACTTGGCTAATGTTCTAACTGCCTTATGGCACTAGTTTGGGTTGTAGCAGAGGTACCAAAAAACGTGTCTGAAGTCTGTATTTACTGCGTGCACATGCATGCACGTGTGTGTATGTGTGTCTGTGCACATGCATCGTCATGTGTACTCTCACCTCTGTAAAAGAGAACTATTTAAACGTATAGCATTCTATGTATACGTTCTTGTTAGAAGTCTAAAGGAAGACTGATCACTCAGTGTACATAAGGATGTTGGTATGTGTGTACAAGTCTAAAGTATTATGTATACTTGATATGTGTACTTTTCTACTCTCATTTGATGTGTATGTATTTATGCATGTATAGTAGCTCATTAAGTATGAAAATGACTTGTACATGGCTTAACGAGTAGAGAATCCACCTGCAGTGCAGGAGCTACAGGAGATGTGGGTTCGATCCCTGGGTCAGAAAGATCTTCTCTGGAGGAAGGCATGGCAACCCATTCCAGTATTCTTGCATGGGAAATCCCATGGGCAGAGGAGTCTGGTGGGCTACAGTCCATGCAGTCGCAAAGGGTTGGACAGGACTGAGCACCTACAACAAAAACAGCTACCTGGTCAGTACCTGTGTGGGCCCAGAAAGAAATGTAGATTATCAGTTTGGAGAAAGATTTGTCACTCTCTGGACATTTGTATATCACATGGTGGGCACGTGGGCATGCATGTGCCTGCGTGTGTTCCTACAGCATCTTCTAGAGGCACACAGGGGACAGTTGCCTTGGGGAAGTAGCCAGTGCTCGCACAGTGAGCCATTTTGGCTTGATTATTTAATGAGATGGGACTGCCTTGGTGGTCCGGTGGGTAAGAGACTCTGAGCTCCCAATGTAGGGGGCTCGGGTTCCCTAGTCAGGGAACAATAATAGATCCCACGTACAGCAACAAAGACCCCACCGGTAGCAACAAGGATACCTCATGATGCAATTAAGACCCAATGAAGCTAAATAAATAAAATATTTTTTTAAAAAAAGAATTTAATGAGAGAGTAAAACCTACTTTAGTACAAATACAATAAATCAGAATAGCCTTAGCCTGTGGTTCCCAGATAATATTTATCTTGAAATGCATACATGAAAAGTTATATTAAGGGCTTCCCTGGTGGTCCAGTGGGTAAAGAGTCTGCCTTGCAGTGCAAAGGGCACTGGTTCGATCCCTGGCCCAGGAAGATCCCATGTGCTGCTGAGCAGCTGGACCCTTGTGTCCACTTATGAGCCAGAGCACATGTACCCAGAGCCAGTGCTCTGCAGTGAGAGAGGCCACTGCATTTGGAGGCCCACACATGCCAAAGAATAAAAATATGGATGAAAATAAATATAAATAAATAAAAAGAGGCATGGTGGGAAATTTTTTTTTTAAAGTTATACTAGTACTTCTAAAATAACATGTGTTACTTTTCACACCTTATGAAAATCCTGTTTGGTATGTCCTGGTGGTTGGGTTAGGACCTTTGGTAGAGCTTTCATTCAATACCCCTTTCATAAATTATCTGTTTAACCATAAAGGAAATTCAGAAGCTGATCCAACTAGGAAATCAGACTCCAGTGCAAGGAACTCGGGACCTTTTCATGACACAGTCACCCTAGAAGTGTTCGGGATGGGAAAAGTTGAAAGCCTTTTAAGTTAGACCAGCTTCAGGAGATTTGAAGCAATTATTTTTCCCTTGGTTCTGATGCCGGGGGATGTTCTACCTCTTGCTCCTTATTTGTACAAGTATGTTGTAGGGAACCATACAATTGTTTGTTGTGTATATTTTAATTATTTTTACATATCATCTAGTGTATCATTTGGAGGAAAGTAACACTGTCGTGGTTGGTTCCTCTCTTATAAAAAGAGGCCTGGCCATGATGTGTGTGGCGTACAGGGTCTTAGTTCCCTGATCAAGTATCAAACTTGTGTCCTCTGCAGGGAAACTCAGAATCCTAACCACCGGACTGCCAGGGAAGTCCTTACCTCTGTTCTTCTTAAGACTGTTCTTAAGACATTAGCCAGAACAATTCAATATTCAGTCGTAAGACGGTCTGTGTAACAGCTCTCCTTAAAGCCCTCCAAGAATTTCCCATATCACCTCTATTAAAAGCCCAATTGTTACATTAAAAAAAAGAGGCCTGGAGTTAGACCACCACTCAAAGGTGCCACCAGGAACCCAAGTGCCCCCATGTAGAATGTAGTCGTTGTATTTGTTGCCTTTTAGAACCTCAGACACTGTGAATCTGGGACAGACAAAAGGCTTTCTTTTAGGAGACCTCCCACACCTTCTTATTCAGGTAGGAACACCCCCTCTCTGGTGAGTTAACAGCTGTTTCATCATTGCCCAGAAGTATATCAAATAGTCCCTCTACGTGCAAAGTAACAAAGGAAGTAATTATTTTTATTAGACATATTGCTGCCCTGAACAAAATGAGGTTCTGGAAAAGAATAATGATGGACAGTGTATACCTACGGCCTCTCAGAACTGCAGTATCCAGCCAGCCTTCGTCCTTTCCAGTGCAGCAGAGATGCACGGCTCACCATCAGACCTCAAGAAAACCCTAACAGAGCAAGTTTCAAGAAAAGTAACTAAAATGATCCTCAAAAGGGATAACTACCAAATACAGAATTTGAGTCTGGAAACAAGCACATAGAAAATGCCCAAAAGACAATGTCCATGCCAAAGAGTACATCTTAGTAAACACGTTGCTTACCAAGTCCTGAAATAATTGAAATGTGGAAACCTGCCTGGAGATACTGAACCACCAGTCATACTAACAGGAGAATTTTCAATAAAACATGTAGTCAGCCTGTAAAATGTGCAATACTAAAAGTAGTATACGCAGTAAATATGACTATAGACACCCATGCTCAGTCAATAAACAATTATTGGGAACGTATCAAGTACACACAGTCCCTAGAGGAGTGTAGACTGTATGAACAGATAGCTACATACAGAATGACAAGCACTAAGCTGAGGCATGACTAAAATGGTATTGGGGAGCCCAGAGGACTGCCAAAGGTTACTGATAAACAAGATTGATCTCTTTCCTTTGATGTTTATATCCTGTACCTCTGGGAAACTCAGAATCCTAACCACCGGACTGCCAGAAGTCCTTACCTCTGTTCTCCTTAAGACTGTTCTTAAGACATTAGCCAGAACAATTCAATATTCAGTCGTAAGACGGTCTGTGTAACAGCTCTCCTTAAAGCCCTCCAAGAATTTCCCATATCACCTCTATTAAAAGCCCAATTGTTACATTAAAAAAAAGAGGCCTGGAGTTAGACCACCACTCAAAGGTGCCACCAGGAACCCAAGTGCCCCCATGTAGAATGTAGTCGTTGTATTTGTTGCCTTTTAGAACCTCAGACACTGTGAATCTGGGACAGACAAAAGGCTTTCTTTTAGGAGACCTCCCACACCTTCTTATTCAGGTAGGAACACCCCCTCTCTGGTGAGTTAACAGCTGTTTCATCATTGCCCAGAAGTATATCAAATAGTCCCTCTACGTGCAAAGTAACAAAGGAAGTAATTATTTTTATTAGACATATTGCTGCCCTGAACAAAATGAGGTTCTGGAAAAGAATAATGATGGACAGTGTATACCTACGGCCTCTCAGAACTGCAGTATCCAGCCAGCCTTCGTCCTTTCCAGTGCAGCAGAGATGCACGGCTCACCATCAGACCTCAAGAAAACCCTAACAGAGCAAGTTTCAAGAAAAGTAACTAAAATGATCCTCAAAAGGGATAACTACCAAATACAGAATTTGAGTCTGGAAACAAGCACATAGAAAATGCCCAAAAGACAATGTCCATGCCAAAGAGTACATCTTAGTAAACACGTTGCTTACCAAGTCCTGAAATAATTGAAATGTGGAAACCTGCCTGGAGATACTGAACCACCAGTCATACTAACAGGAGAATTTTCAATAAAACATGTAGTCAGCCTGTAAAATGTGCAATACTAAAAGTAGTATACGCAGTAAATATGACTATAGACACCCATGCTCAGTCAATAAACAATTATTGGGAACGTATCAAGTACACACAGTCCCTAGAGGAGTGTAGACTGTATGAACAGATAGCTACATACAGAATGACAAGCACTAAGCTGAGGCATGACTAAAATGGTATTGGGGAGCCCAGAGGACTGCCAAAGGTTACTGATAAACAAGATTGATCTCTTTCCTTTGATGTTTATATCCAAGAAGACAGTTTGGATTTTCTACAAAGCGTCCCCTGATAACCATACCAGCGTGGCTGGAGGAGGCAAGGGTGGAAGCTCTTAGATGCTTATGTTCTTGTTTTTAGGTTCCAGGAAATTCTAGTTAGGAACAGCAAAGAGTACCTGGTTTAATAACCTGAGAACAGGTTAACTGCAGGTTTCACATGCTTTTGTTACTAAGTAAATCCTTTTCAGGGATCTTTGTGAGCAAGATCTCTCAGATGATTTACACACCTGTAGAATACTATTCTGAATCGTATCCTGAATTCACTGTTCTGCATAATAATGCAGGTTAGCCTGACCACAGGATTTGGTAGACAGGACTCTTAAATATGAGACCATTCTAAAAGCGAGCCTCTTACTGTATTTTTAGTTTTTTCATGTTGTTTTGATAGTAGGAGTTTGAAATCATTCTAGCAGCTCACCAAATGTTTCCTTTGCGTCGTGATTACTGTGTGGGCACAGATTTTGTGTATAATTATTAAAAATTATTTATGTCCAAAAATGTGTATGTCCAAGCCATGAGGCTGCCCCCTCTGGCACTGCTGCCAGTCCTGGGAAGCTAGAAGGAGACTCAGAGAAGCTTGAGGCTTCTACAGGCTCCTTGCTTTCACGGATTGACATGTCCGGGGAATCCTAGTCCCAGCAGAGATTCCAGCTTGAGTGGAGATCAAATCTTTTCTCATTGTCAGTCATCGTTGCATATTTAGGTAATTGCGAATGTTCCAGCTGTCTGAAACTGACTATCTGACCAATATAGAGTATAAATTATTCTAGGCAGGTAGCACCTGTGTCTTACTCATGTCTCCATCCTAAAACGGAGGAGGTATGCTGTAAATGACTGTTCAAGCAGAGATAAACAAGGTCTAGATCAGACTTAGAGGTGACTCTGGGGCAAGCCAGCATGTACAGAGATCTTGCTGAAAAAGTCTTGGGGAACTTAGTGAAATAAGTCTGATAGAAAAAGACAAAATACTCAGTGATATTACTTATATGTAGAATTATTAAAAAGATGATTATATATTAAAGCTAGTTAATATAATAAAAAACAGACTCACAGATACAGACAGCAAATTGAGAAGAAGGAAGGAGGGAGGGATAGAGGTAGCGGTGGAGGATTAAGAGGTACAGAGTACTACAGATAAAATAAACTGCAAGGATATATTGTACAGCCCAGAGAATAGAGCCAATATTTTATAATAGCTGTAAATGGACTATTACCTTTAAAAATTGTGGATAACTAGGTTGTACACTTGAAACTTATAATGTAAAGCAACTATACCTCAATAAAAAAGTTTTATGGAGCTAAAGGCATATGAAAACAGTAAAAGGAGTCAAAAAGACACTAAAAATATATCAATGTTTCCTACTTTGGATTTTTACAAAGGACCTGGACGTACTGGTTTACTGCAGGAAATGTAATACACCTTGGAGCGTAATCATGAGAGATGATGCAAAAGCAAGTGTTGTCTTGGTTCAGACTTACAGTGTTTTCTTCTCCATGCCTCTCCCACATTCCTCTTTAAAGTCGCCTGTGTCCAATTTATCTTTATAATTAATTAAATTTGGCCCAATTTTATTAGGGAATAATTTACAAATGTAATTGTATACTTAAAATATACAACTGGATGATTTGATAAACATATACATTGTATAATTATCATAAGATCAAGATTATTAGCATCCCTCACCTCACATAATTAACTCTGTGTGTGTGTGTGTGTGTGTCTGTGTGTGTGGTGAGAATGCCTAAGATCTACCATCAGCAGTGTTCAAGCACACACTACCATATTATCAACTGTTGTCACTATGCTGTCCATGAGAATCTCAGAATTTATTCTTTTTGCAGCTGAAAGTCTGTACCCTTTGACCCACATCTCTCCGTTTCTGCCTTCCCCCAATCCTGGCAGCCAATCCTGGCAGCCACCATTCTGTTCTCTGTTCCTATGAAACTGGCCTTTTTTCATCTATTTTTATATTGATATCTATTGAATATTTATATTGATACTATTCACATGCTGTTACATGTAAGTGCAATGCAGGATTTGTTTTTCTCTGGTTTGTGTTACTTAGCATAATGTGGTTGCAGGTAGCAGACTTTCCTTCTTTTTTATGACTGAATAATATTGCATTGTACTTACATTGCACTTTCCTTATCCATTCATGTATCCAAGGACATTCGGGTTGTTTCCATGTCTTGGCTATTGTGAATAATGCTACAGTGCACATGGGAAAGCAGATCTGTCTTTGAGATACTAATTTTATTTCCTTCAGATATATCCTCAGGAGCTGTATGGCTGAATCATATGTTTTTAAATGGAACTCTCTGTTGTAAGTTTTTGAGATGCCTCTCTGCTGTCTTCTGTAATGGCTGTACCAGTGCGTATTCCCACCAACAGTACAGAAGACTTCTCTTTTCTCCACAGCCTCAGCAACATTTGTTCTCTCTTTGTCTTTTTTATATCAGTGTCTTACGGTTTTCAGTGGATGGAACTTTCATTTCCTTCATTAAATTTATTCATAAGTATTTTGGGGAGTTTGATGTTATTGTAAATCAGTTTTATTTCTATCTCTTTCATAGCTTGTTGTTAAGGTATACAAATGTAAGTGATTTCTGTATGTTAATTTTTGTCCTGAAACTTTAATGAGTTCATTTGTTCATTCTAACATGGTTAGATTGAAGTCTTTAGGGCTTTCTATATATTTGATTGTGTCATTTGGAAACAGATAATTTTGCTTCTTCCTTTCCAGTTTTTATGCCTTTTATTTCTTTTTCTTGACCAATTGCTCTGGCTAGGACTTCCAGTACTGTGTTGAATGAAAGTGGTGAGAGTGGGCATCTTTTACTTGTTCATGATCTCAGAGGAAAGACTGTAACTCTTCACCATTGAGTATGGTGTTAGCTGTGGGTTTGCCACATAAGGGCTTTATACAGTTTAGATACATTCCATCTCTAATTTATTGAGAATTTTTATCATGAAAGGGTGTTCCATTTTGCTAAATACTTTCTCTACATCTATTGAGCCCACCCGACTTTATCTTTCATTTTGCTACTACATCACATGTATTGATTTGCTTATATTAATCCATCTTTGCATCCCAGGGATAAATTTAATGTACAGCTGAATTTGGTTTGCTAGTTTTTTGTTGGATATTTTTGTATCAATGTTCCTCAATGATATTAGTCTATAATTTTCTTTTCTTGTAATGTCCTTGCCAGGCTTTAGTATCAGGATAATGCTAGCGTCATAAAATGAATTTGGAAGTGCCTCCTCTTCTTCAGTTTCTAGAAGAGTTTGAGGATTGTTATTCATTTCAATTAGTTCATTAATTATAATTAATTTCAGTGGTAGAATTCACCAGTAAAGTCATATGGTTCCTGGACTTTTATTTACCAGAAGATTCAATTTCCTTGCCGTATATTGGCCTGTTCAGATTTTCTGTTACTTTATGATTCAATCTGTGAAAGTTCTCTGTTTCTAGGAATTTATCCATTTCTTCTCAGTTATCTAATGTGTTGTCATATACTTCTTTACGGCCTACAATTTCTTTTTAAACATTTTTGTTCTTATACAGTGCTTTTCAAGTGAAAAGAACGAGAGTCTTCTGTCATATTCTCCCAGACTTGAAGGCGCTGAGTAACCTTTTCTGAAAGGCTTCCATGGTTGTTAATAAGAGTGATACCACCTATTCTGTAGGGTGAAAGAAAAGATGAAATGAGGCAGTGTCCTACAGTTAGCCCAGAGCACACCCCAGGCTGCCAGCCATGTCATGTTTTCTTTTCCTGATGCTCCCTAAAGCCAAGCTTGGTGGCCCATTGTGTTGAGCGGTGGGTCCAGAGTCTTATTTGTGAGGCCTTTCCAAGGACTAAATGGAGAGAGACATTTTAATCAAAGCCCCAGCAAAGCTCGTATAGAGATAAACATACAGTTAATGACCTCTTCCTATGAGGAATAATCTGCCGTGGGCTTGGCGGAGTTGGAATTTGCACGTGAGCAGGCAGGGCATGCATAGCAGCTCTATGTGTCTGCATCATGGGAAGCAAGAGGCATTTGTAGCTTGGTCACAAACTGGGTGTCAGACACAGTAAGCCTGCATTCATCTGAAAGGGCCCTTTAGAATTTTGCTACTACATCACATGTATTGATTTGCTTATATTAATCCATCTTTGCATCCCAGGGATAAATTTAATGTACAGCTGAATTTGGTTTGCTAGTTTTTTGTTGGATATTTTTGTATCAATGTTCCTCAATGATATTAGTCTATAATTTTCTTTTCTTGTAATGTCCTTGCCAGGCTTTAGTATCAGGATAATGCTAGCGTCATAAAATGAATTTGGAAGTGCCTCCTCTTCTTCAGTTTCTAGAAGAGTTTGAGGATTGTTATTCATTTCAATTAGTTCATTAATTATAATTAATTTCAGTGGTAGAATTCACCAGTAAAGTCATATGGTTCCTGGACTTTTATTTACCAGAAGATTCAATTTCCTTGCCGTATATTGGCCTGTTCAGATTTTCTGTTACTTTATGATTCAATCTGTGAAAGTTCTCTGTTTCTAGGAATTTATCCATTTCTTCTCAGTTATCTAATGTGTTGTCATATACTTCTTTACGGCCTACAATTTCTTTTTAAACATTTTTGTTCTTATACAGTGCTTTTCAAGTGAAAAAGAACGTAGAGTCTTCTGTCATATTCTCCCAGACTTGAAGGCGCTGAGTAACCTTTTCTGAAAGGCTTCCATGGTTGTTAATAAGAGTGATACCACCTATTCTGTAGGGTGAAAGAAAAGATGAAATGAGGCAGTGTCCTACAGTTAGCCCAGAGCACACCCCAGGCTGCCAGCCATGTCATGTTTTCTTTTCCCTGATGCTCCCTAAAGCCAAGCTTGGTGGCCCATTGTGTTGAGCGGTGGGTCCAGAGTCTTATTTGTGAGGCCTTTCCAAGGACTAAATGGAGAGAGACATTTTAATCAAAGCCCCAGCAAAGCTCGTATAGAGATAAACATACAGTTAATGACCTCTTCCTATGAGGAATAATCTGCCGTGGGCTTGGCGGAGTTGGAATTTGCACGTGAGCAGGCAGGGCATGCATAGCAGCTCTATGTGTCTGCATCATGGGAAGCAAGAGGCATTTGTAGCTTGGTCACAAACTGGGTGTCAGACACAGTAAGCCTGCATTCATCTGACAGGCCTTCAGAATAAAATGTCAGGAGGGAGGTCTAGCAGTAGGGGAGACAATTATGAGAATCTCAGAGGTGAGAAACAGAGAATTCTGCTCACTGCCTAGGAAGGAGAGAATATGGCACAGAAGGAGGGCAGGGAAATGTGTTTCCTGACACGTGCTTTATGTAAAGGCCTATCATTTACAGAGGTCCCATTGCTTTCTCAGGCCAAGGCTGAATGAGGGAATGCTTTCAGAAGAAAAGTCTCATTTAGCTCGAGTGCATACTCAGGAAAACCCCAGGGCTCACAGTCCTGTTAGAGTTTGCAGTAGTTTACCTCACCAGTTTTCTGGTCTGATTTCTTTAGAAGCAGTAAAGGTTGCTACCAAGTTGCTTAGTGCAGCGAGTCCAAAGTGAAGCGGGTGGGCGTCCTCACTGTGGGAGCAAAGAACTCACTCTTTGGGACTGTGCTGTCGTTGTCATGTTACATGGCTGCAGATTAGCACAGAGTAAACAGTTCTTCTCTGGGGAATTCACTTATGCCCCTAAAGAAAAGTGTGAACTCCTTAGAGAGAGGTCTTCTCCCCTGACCCTCCGGTCCTCAGAGAGCACCAGCTCAGCCCCCTCCTGGCCTTCTCTCTGCCCTACTTCAGGTCCCTTCTGTTTGTCCCATTTCCCAATGATGCCTTTCTTACAAAGATGAAAGTAGGGGAGTAGCCTAGACTCTCTCCTGCTTCTGCCACCACTGACTCTGAAAGCCTTCCTGGGCTGCCAGCCATGTCATGTTTTTCTGATGCTCCCTAAAGCCAAGCTTGGTGGCCCATTGTGTTGAGCGGTGGGTCCAGAGTCTTATTTGTGAGGCCTTTCCAAGGACTAAATGGAGAGAGACATTTTAATCAAAGCCCCAGCAAAGCTCGTATAGAGATAAACATACAGTTAATGACCTCTTCCTATGAGGAATAATCTGCCGTGGGCTTGGCGGAGTTGGAATTTGCACGTGAGCAGGCAGGGCATGCATAGCAGCTCTATGTGTCTGCATCATGGGAAGCAAGAGGCATTTGTAGCTTGGTCACAAACTGGGTGTCAGACACAGTAAGCCTGCATTCATCTGACAGGCCTTCAGAATAAAATGTCAGGAGGGAGGTCTAGCAGTAGGGGAGACAATTATGAGAATCTCAGAGGTGAGAAACAGAGAATTCTGCTCACTGCCTAGGAAGGAGAGAATATGGCACAGAAGGAGGGCAGGGAAATGTGTTTCCTGACACGTGCTTTATGTAAAGGCCTATCATTTACAGAGGTCCCATTGCTTTCTCAGGCCAAGGCTGAATGAGGGAATGCTTTCAGAAGAAAAGTCTCATTTAGCTCGAGTGCATACTCAGGAAAACCCCAGGGCTCACAGTCCTGTTAGAGTTTGCAGTAGTTTACCTCACCAGTTTTCTGGTCTGATTTCTTTAGAAGCAGTAAAGGTTGCTACCAAGTTGCTTAGTGCAGCGAGTCCAAAGTGAAGCGGGTGGGCGTCCTCACTGTGGGAGCAAAGAACTCACTCTTTGGGACTGTGCTGTCGTTGTCATGTTACATGGCTGCAGATTAGCACAGAGTAAACAGTTCTTCTCTGGGGAATTCACTTATGCCCCTAAAGAAAAGTGTGAACTCCTTAGAGAGAGGTCTTCTCCCCTGACCCTCCGGTCCTCAGAGAGCACCAGCTCAGCCCCCTCCTGGCCTTCTCTCTGCCCTACTTCAGGTCCCTTCTGTTTGTCCCATTTCCCAATGATGCCTTTCTTACAAAGATGAAAGTAGGGGAGTAGCCTAGACTCTCTCCTGCTTCTGCCACCACTGACTCTGAAAGCCTTCCTGGGCCATGCACCCTTTCTGAGTTTTCAGTCATCTCCACTGTATAATCCCGTCAGGCTGTCTGCCCTGCTTGCCTGCCGTGTCATCTTAAGCAGCGATGATGTAACATGTGTGCAAAGCAGTAGTCATCTGTGTGATGTTAGCAAACCTGTTGAGATCTGCTTTTTCTGATGAGCAAACTAGACCATCTATGCTCATTAACTGAAATAGGAAAAGTTGCATACTGTATTTTTTTTTGTTATTATTATTTAATATTTTCTGACTATGCTTGGTGTTTGTTGCTGCACAGGCTTTTCTCTAGTTGTGGCAAGAAGGGTCTACTCTCTAGTTGTGGTGTGCATGCTTCTCATTGCAGTTACTTCTGTTGTTGCAGAACATGGGCTCTAGGGCGCACGGGCTTCACTCGTTATAGTACATGGGTTCCGTAGTTGCAGCTCCCAGGCTTTAGAGCACAGACTCAATAATTGTGGCACATGGGCTTAGTTGCTCCATAGCAGGTGGTATCTTCCTGGACCAGGGATCAAACCCATGTCTCCTGCATTAGCAGGGAGAGTCTTTACCACTAAGCCACCAAGAAAGTACGCCATGTGTTTTAGTTTTGTTTCCACTGGCCAAAAAAAATGTTTTGGTTCAACTGTGTATGGTCCGGTCGTCTATTATATTTGTCCACCTAGCTGCTCCCCAAGGAGATCTCCCCTTGGTGAATTGTGTTAAGGTCACAGCAAGTTCAGAGTCCCAGCCACCTTCTTCCTCTCTTTCGTTTTGGGTGGAGGCATATCTGTATTATGCCTGTGTCAACGTTACAGAGAAAGTGAGTCAACCCAGTAGCTTTGTGTGGACAGATCAGACCACTCTGAAGGTTCTTGAAACTTCTGCATGCACGCACACATGTCCGCACAGACACACACACATAAACCAATGCATGTACACAGACCAGTCCACAAAAGAGTGGTGCTGTCCTCACCCGGACCTGCCTGGTCAGTTCTGCCCTGCTATTTTTGTTTGTTTAAATTTTGTGGTGGTAGAGATGGTGGTAGCCTGCCAGGCTTCTCTATCCCTGGGATTTGCCGGGCAAGAATACTGGAGTGGGTTGCCATTTCCTTCTCTAAGGGATCTTCCCTACCCAGGGGTTGAACCTGGGCCTTCTGCCTTTCAGGCAAGTTTTTTACTGTCTGAGCTACCAGGGAAGTCCCTCCCCTGCTCTTTATGTGCAGGCTCCTTTAAAGCCTGACTTTGAAATCCCCTCTCCCTTACACTCTGCCTGTGTGTGTTACAGAAGCCCTTTTTTCTCATGAGTAGTTAATTCTACAGTCTCACTCGATCTGCACACTTTGTGCCCCGGGATGGTTCCTTCCTGTGTCATTGCAGGACTTTAGTCTGTGCTGTCATGGAGGTGCCATCTTTGTTTACTCACATTTTCTTTCAAACATAGTAATATGGGGCTTCCCTGGTGGTCCAGTGGGTAAGGACACCGCTTTGCAGTGCAAGGGGCGCCGGTTCGATCCCTGGCCTGGGAAGATCCCACGTGCCGCGGAGAGCCTGAACCGATGTGTCCAATTACTGAGCCAGAGCTCTGGAGCACATGCGCCCAGAGCCGGTGCTCTGCGACAACAGAGGCCATGGCGATGGGAGGCCCACAGGAGCCAGAGAACAAAGATGGATGAAAATGGACAAAAGAAAGACCAATAGAAGTGGCCCGCCTGCTCCCCTCCCTCCCCACCCCCCCTCAAATAAATAAATAAATCTTAAAACAAACAAACAAACATAGTAATATGTAATTACTGGTACAGTGCTATGTAATTAATGGCCCGGGAGAAAACTTTGAGGATATGTGAGCTTAAAAAAAAGTTGTCATTTTCCAACCTGAGTATATATAATTTCACCTAGAACCTTCAATAGCATAAGGACTACGACCCATCACACTTCAGAAGGAAATTTGTTTCTTATTTTTTATTCTTTAATTTCTCTTTTTCTGTAACAAACTGGCCT